>VWZK01005177.1:0-87728 GCA_013396935.1 Baryphthengus martii | reverse complement strand
AAAAAAGAAAAAAAAAGAAAAAAATATGAACACTTTTAAAATGAATCTAAGGAAATTATTCACATGAACTCTAGATTTAATATTACAGACTCAAAAGCTTTTAGATTTGTATTTAAATTTCTGAATGTTTTGAGTCTTGAAGTTTATTTATCTCTAGCAGAGGCACAAGCCTTTTTAAATATACTTTCATTAAGTGTACAAGACTTTACACCAGTGCTGAATGAGGAATGACATATTTATGTTTACACAAAATTTAAGAAAGGGGACAGGTGGGAAAAAATGCTTTTAAAAAATATTTTCGTCTTTCAAAACTGTAATATCTGGGGTAAAAAAAAGTGTGAACATTTCATTTTTGTATTATTCTGATTTTGTGAAACAACAGAAAATAAATGAATCGTTTCCTTAAGTCTTTCAAATGAAGGACCCTTTAAATGAGTATCCAAGGCAGTTTGTTTTCTGAAACACTAATAAGTACTGAACTTTAATAGTTGTCCTTTTATCAAGAGATCTATCACTATCATTTTGTTTGCCCATTAACTCATAAGTTTTTTTAACGTCGATACCTATTTAAAACTGGATTCTTATTATTTCTGGTAGTATTTTTAAAGAATTAATTTCAGGAAAAAAAAACCAAAACCACACAGCTCCTGTTATAGGAACAGGAAAAACATCCAATAATGAAATGGAATGGAAAGGCTTATTTTCACCCTCTGTCTTGGTATCCACTTCAGCATGAGTATCTTCTTGCAGAATCATATTTTTACTCTTAAAATACTGATCGCTACCTTTCAGTAAAATATGCAGAATTTTGTGTTCCCTTCTTCCACTTTAATGGGAAAAAAACCCAAAGAAATTCTCTGACATTTTGAAAGAAAAATCTGTTGCAACTTGTTTAAACTTCATAGTCTGTTAAAGCTTTCCCTTTTTTTCTGAGTATTCAAAGAAGATGTAAATATTTATGTGTTGGAATGACTATTCTATAGCTTTTACTTAGTTTTATAAACATTTCTGTAGCACAGTTTTTGTTGTGGCCTTGTTATTTAAAGAGCATTTTAAAGTAAATGTAATAGAGTGACTTATGAGAGACCAAATGCATAGATTAAATCTGATCTTAGAACAAGATACACACTGTGAATTACGGATTTTTTTTCCATGTGCATTTTTGACAAATTTTGCTTTTAACACCTTTCACACTAAAAACATTTAGCTAGAAAGGCTTTTTAAGTTGCTTTCCTCTCTCTGATTTAGAACATGTACTTCAGATAGTACATGAACTCAGTTTCTCATATTATCATAGAATGATTCTATGTTAAAGATACGGTAAGAGTCCTTTTGTCATATATATATATCTATGTACTTTAATGAAATTTTCCAGGAACACCCTATTTTTAACCATGAAGGGAAACTTGAAGTCATTAATATCTCTAAGAACAAGACTCCTGGATATGTTATTCTGCTGCCATGAACTTGTCTGTAAGTATGTTATAAAATCTGTGACTGACATAACATATCTCTTCAAATTAATGACTTTTACTCAGTATAGCAAACAAAAAAAAACAAAAAGTTTGCCAATTTCTGCATTAAAATCTTGCTTATAGGTTTTACTTAAATTATATAAAACTTTGAGTTTTCCATGATTCATAAAGCATGGTTATACATAGAAATAGAAATGATTAATTAAAAATGTTTGAACTGACTTTGTGGTTGTATTGTAAAGATCGCTAGAATAGTCCAAACAATTCAATATTCTTTTCAATCTTCAAACCTCAATTTCCGAATTAGTTGCAGTGTCTGCTATAACCCTGATCAGATTTCTAAGTGGTGCTGCTTCCAGGGAACCCAGAAACTTAAACTAATTACTTAGCATTTAAAAAGTTTTAACCTAAGCATACAGGAACAGATGCTGTGTTCATTTTGTTATGTCCTATTGTGCCTGTAAGAAACCATAGATATGAAGATGCATAAGATGTCTTTCATTTTCCAGATGATTAAGCCTGCCAGGGGCCACCTAACAAAACTTTTTATAGCTTCTTTTATTTCTGCATATATATGAGTTTACTTGATTTTGGGAAGGAGAAGGCAGAATTATTACATTTTGGCTATGAAAAACATCTCATTTGAATTTTTAGCAAGAGTCATCTTTATGTCAAGGACATCGTGTTTTTGTTCTAAAACTCAGGGAAGGTCAGATTAACTTGATATTAAAATCTAATCACCATTTCATATTGGAATTGGAAGCATTGAGATGACAGGTCATTTTCACCATGTTTACTACAATTGTTATGTACCAAAGGTTGTACAAATGTAACATACAACAAAACCAGAACATCAGTTTAGTAAACCTTGCATCTTATCCTAGTCTACTTAATTTGTCAAAGGAAATACTAGCACGACAGACTGCTGTCTTTCCTTAGCACAGAGACCTCTTGTTAGAAGCCATTAGTAAGTGATGGTAAATGAACAGGACTATTGTACCATTTTATAATCTTAGCAACCAGTTCAAATTAAAAAAAGTAATATTAAATTAAATTTTAAACATGGATTGTAGAAGGACAAGTTTTTGTTACTATTTCAGTCTTTGTTTAAGAAATTCAGAATTATTAGTGACTACTTACAATGATTTTTGTATTACCCCGTTGTCTATTATCAATTCAGAAACGGACACAAAAAAAGTAGCAATAAATAAGTAAATAAATAAAGACTAGGCCAAAAGGTAAACTGCTAAAAATAAACTTGTTTAATGCATAAGTATGGAGAAGAGAAAAAAATATGGAAAGGATAAATTTACTAAAAGGATTAAATTAATTTTGACACATGTAAACTGTATTTCAGGACTAACCAAATGCAGACACCTGCAGCAGGATTTAAAACTCCCAGACAGAGGAAATGTTCCATGACTCTAGGGAGATGAATAGTTGAATCAGGTTGCCTGTTACTGATGATTTATGCAGATCACCAAGACAGAGAGATGAGCTACAAAGCTGTTAAGTTTGTTCATGGTAGAATAAAGGAACCAGTGAGCTGAACTCTGATAAAAATTGAATTGTTAAAGCATAAGAGATGAATTTTAGGAATTTACACTGTACAGTAAGAGTTTATGACTTCATAGCCTGCTTTTCTCTAAATATTCCAGAAAACATGAAATAATGCAAACATTTTCTTTAAAAAGAAAGACTACTGATTTAAACTAGGTACCCAGCTGTATGAACAGCATGGAGGTCCAGGTAACTTAAGAAAAAAACCCAAACACATGTATCAATTTATGCTTGCTATATTCATTTTCTGTATTGCTTCTAACAAGCCAAATCTCACATATTTTCACTACTTGTTTCTTTATATTAATTGCAATAGTTCAAGTTATATAGGTAAAATATTATATCCAGAGTTTTCTCAGAACTGTGTTCTTTCATGACAGTTTTGCCTCCCAATTCTATGACGTAGCCAAAGTACTAAAGCAAATTTATGATAAAATGACATTTTCTAGAAGGCACTTGGTGATTATAACAAATGTTAGCACCTTTGATTCATACTCAGAAGCTCAAATAGGTATAACAATTATTGGGCACATATCACATAGAAATTTGTAAGTGGTTTAACTGTATGAAAGATGAGAGTAAAAAGCAGGTTTGCTCTTGACTCATTAAAAAGTCAAAGGAAAATATGTTTCTGTCACTGGAAAAAAAATGTAGGTGAAAAAAAGCACCTGAAACCTGGTGGAATGGAAAGCTAACCACAGATAAGAGTCTCGTGCAGCAGTTACATAAACAACTTTAATTCTTTCTTTCCTGTATAATGTCATCAATAAAAATCATAGAATCATAGAATCACTATGGTTGGAAAGGACCTCCAGGATCATCTAGTCCAACCTTCATCCCAGCATCCCTAACCACTAGACCATAGCCTCAAGTGTTATATCTACTTGTTTTTTAAACACCTCCAGTGATGGTGACTCCACCACCTCCCTGGGCAACCTGTTCCAGTGCCTAACCTCTCNATGACCTGGCACTTGGCCTTGTTAAATCTCGTATGATTGACCTCAGCCCATCGCTCCAGCCTGTCCAAATCCTTCTGCAGAGCCTTCCTACCCTCAAGCAGATTGACACTCCCGCTGAGTTTCGTGTCACTGCAAATTTCCTGAGGGTGCATTTGATCCCTTCATCCAGGTCATTGATAAAGATATTAAACAAGACTGGTCCCAAAACTGAGCCCTGAGGGACACTGCTTGTGACTGGCTGCCAACTGGATTTAACCCCATTCACTGTAACTCTCTGGGCTCCGCCATCCAGCCAGTTTCTAATCCAGCAAAGAGTCTACCCATCTAAGCCATGAGCCGCCAGCTTCTCCAGCAGAATGCTGTGGGAGACGGTGTCAAATGCCTTACTGAAGTTCATGTAGACAACACCCACCACTCTTCCCTCATCCACTAGGTGGGTCACATGATCATAGAAGGAGATCAAGTTGGTTAAACAGGACTTGCCCTTCATGAACCCCTGTTGGCTGGGCCTGATCCCCTTGTTGTTCTGCACTTGCTGCATGATTACTCCCAGGATCAACTGTTACAAAATGGAAGATAAATAAAAATAAATGCCTTTTGAGAGTGAGCTGCAAACGAAATTCCCTTTATTTTACTTAGAGAGGAGCCAAATTAATACCTTAAGTTAAAAAGACAGTGGAAACTCACTATTTTATGCCTCTTATTCTGGTGAACTTATAGCTCAGTTAGATCACCAAATCTTTAATTGAGAGGACACATCAATATTTACTGATGCAGACTCTCAGGTACACTGACAAATGTCAAAATCACCTTCTCTGTCTGTCATTTAAATACCATGACACTGTTTGAAATCTAAGATAAAAGAGATTATGAAGTAAATTGTAGCTATTCACCTTACAAATCTTTCTACTTGAAATTTAAAGCTACAAAGGAAATAATATATCTAAACACAGAGCTTGGGCATATTATGGAGCCCAGTATATGCTATTTACACACACAACTTGCAGTGACTTTGCAAAGAGAGGAGGGGAAGGGAGAAAAGGGGACCGGAGTATTAACAATATAATTCTTAGTTTAATACAGATAGTTCTCTTTTGTCTAGAGTAAGATTTTAAGTGTAATTGAGCAATTACAAAAAAAAAAAATAATAGTTTCCAGTAATACTTTTCCTTTACTTTGATATCATTATTTAGATCAAAATTAATTTCTTGCCTTACTAAAGATGATGGAAAATAAAAGAAAAAAAGAAAAACCTATCTGAGGCATGCATAAAGTTTGAATTCACTTAAAAAATACCAGTAAAGGAAAAAAGAATCACATAGATGAGAGAGAGAACTAAACTTGAGCTTACTTAATTTATATTTAATTTCTCACTAAGACAGCCTAGCAGCTTTTTGTATTGCCTATATAAAGGTATTTTCTCCCTCTTGGTAGTTTTCTGAATAGCCAAAGACCCCCACGAAGAAAAATGCCTACAGACGGGAGGCTTTGGTGATTGTTGGTAAAATGCCTTTTTCATCCCTCTCAGTCAGGAGGGCAGGCTGCAGCAGATACCTATGCAACATCCCACAGGTTATTCTACCCAAGGTTATCCTGACCTTGAGACTCACCATTAGCACGTCCCTGGTTATGTACTCCGTAGTATCACACTTACACATGATACAAAAAGTCAGTGAACAGCACATCTGTCTGATATTTGTTGCACTTACAAATCAAATCAGTTTTAAATTAAGTGAATAATTTTATGAAGGAAGAAAGACTGACACAATATTCATATACAGTAGAGCATAATATCCTTAGATATGTGAAAAGAAAACCACAGAATCCGGGGGTTGGACTAGATGATGTTTTGAGGTCTCTTCCAACCTTTAACATTCTGTGAGTTTCTGTAGCTTGCTGTAAAGCAAAGACAAACCTGCAATTCATACTGAATATTTTGAGGGAGGGGGGAAAAAAAGCATACTTCTTAATTTTCTTTAAAAATAAAAAAAGCCCCTATGGTATCTTCATATAAAGACATCAGGAAGGAAACGTATGCTGCCTGGAATGACAGGAAGATACATCTCTCAGGGTTAGCTGTTTCAGCAGTGCCTAGAAAAATTGAACAAGAATTGTCACTGCTTATTCTAATGTCCAATAGGGAAAGAAATCACAAAAAGTGTCTCTCTTCAGTAACTAATGAATATAAAAATTGCCAAGCTCACCAGTACTTTGAGGAAAGCCCTTCTCTCCACATTGAATATTGTCTTAAACTGGAAATACCTTGGTGTAGGATTATTTTGCTGTTTAAAACTCCATTTGCATGTAGTTTGTTTCAATAGTAATAAATCGTTTGATCATCTTCGCTAAACACTTTGAAATCGGTTAATAGAAGACTCTGTAGGAAAGGCAGATGTTATTATCATTACTATTCTATGTGCAATTTAAATGACAGAAGTTCACAATTCATTATACATTGCAAGACATTAACAGCAATAAGTGGAAAAATAAGGAACATTTTGTAGGCACTTCTACTCTATTTCTATGGAGATTTGTTAGGGGAGAGGAGATAGAGAAGGGAAATAAGTAAGGAACTACTGATAGTTCTTTCCACACTAGTTAAGAAACTCTCTTAGGGAATTATTTAGCTGCATGTATGATTAACTGATAAGATAAAGTATGGAAATTAAGTAAGCATTATAGTTTACAAGTCACTTGTACTTCATTCATGCTAACATACTTCTGTTGTAGCCATTCTGGAAATTATCTAAAGAAAAAGAGTGGTACAAATACCAATGAATCAGACAAGCTTTCAGTTAAGCAAGATGGAATCAGCACAAGAATGCAATTTATAGCCATCAGACTTATGGAAAAATAAATAAATAAATAAATAAATAAGTGAGAATTCGTACAAGCAGTACCTTTTTTTAAAAAAAAATTACTAACATTACTTATTTATTTGAAAGAATAGGTGTATCTTCTAATGCTTGAGATCAGATTCTTATTGCATTTATCCAAGAATTGTTAATGTGTTTGATTCAATTCAGTTGACAATATGCTCCTACTCTTACGAGATTTAGGTTGTAAAACCGGTATAAATAATAATGGAATGGTTTACAATCAAGCAAAGGGGAAGGAAATAGGAAGTATAGTAATTTTCACTGTTCAGAAATCTGATAGTGGGGAAAAAAGTATGGCAAAGTATTAGAGAGGTCCCTAAGACAGAAAATAGCTGGATAAATAATTTGAAGTTAGTAAATCCTGTGTCCCAGACAATTTAATTGTGCCAAATGTTAGCAAAAAGCTTCAGGCTTAAAAACAATAATTAACCATACAGCGTCTCAGGATTTGTCAAACTTTGTCTAGACTTGTTTGATCTTGAACATGTTTTAGTTTGATTTTACATGTATGCTCAAATTATTTCAGAAAAATCTGCTGTGTTGTCAACTTGCTTTACGATGAGATGACTATTGCCAAGGCTGTGGTAGCTGTTATGGCAGAATTGTCAGGTCTATTGCTTGTGCTGTGATTTTGAGCTTTTAAAAGGCATATTATTATCTAACTTGCTGCTACTTCAAAAAATTTTATTTTTTTTAAATTTATTTTGCGGTTGCATGTTTCTTACCCTAAAATGAAAAATACTATGTATATAAAAAATAATAACAAGCCTACATCATCTTAGTTTAAGTAAACCACATGGACCAAAGGTGAATAAAAGGTGCAACTCATTAGCAAATGCAGAGTTGAGAAATATAACAATAACCCTGAGCAACAATCCTCAAGACTGAGGAGGAAGAAACTCACTACAAACATAGTTTTTGCGCTAGCAAAGACCTAGAGATGATGAACAGTCACCAAAAATTAGGATAGGCATTGCACAACACAAAGGAATATAGTCTAGAAAGTCAGTGCATAATGATTTTAATTGTATTATTAAGAGGAATAAGCAATAAGTAGCTGAATGGAACTATAAGTGTTGCCAATTTAAACAGGACTCAAACAATAACAGTTTTGTTTAATCTGCTAGAACATTCACTACACTAACAGCAAATTTTCTTCCATCATTTGTTGCAATGTGCAAGTAACACAGCTTTGAAAATATCCCATGGCTTGAGTAAGTAAGGATCTGTCTTGTATTCAACAAGAAGACTTTATAATAAAAAAAAATGCAAAAAAAACCCAGAAGAAATGCAGTGAGGTAGGTAATGGTCTACCTAACTTACTTTTCTATCTTTGATAATGTCAGTGGAAAGTGTTGTTTAGATGTGCTGGTTTTGACTGGGATAGAGGTAATTTACCTTATAGTAACTGGTATGGTCTATGTTTCCGATTTGTGATGAAAACTGTTGATAATACAGTGATGTTTTTGTAATTGTAGAGCAGTGCTTACACAGAGTCAAGGCCTTTTCTGCTTCTCTGCACCATCAGTGAGTAGGCTGAGGGTGCGCAAGAAGCTTGGAGGGGATCCAGTCAGGACAGCTGACCCCCGTTGACAGAAGTGATATTTCATACCATATGATGTCATGTTCACCATATAAATCTGGGGGAAGAAGAAGGAAGGGATGAGGAGGGACATTCAGAATTATGTCATTTGTCTTCCCAAGTAACAATTACAACAATTGGGTACACTCTATGCCTTCATGTAGGTCATTGATGAAGATGTTGAATAAGACTGGACCCAGTACTGACCCCTGGGGAATACCACTATCTACATGGGGATATGCATGAGTTTTGTCATTATCTATGGTCTATTGTCCATCGTAATCTCCAAACATCCACAGTCATTGGATAAAGGCTTTTAGAAGATATACCCTTGCCTGCTCCCTGAAATACTTAGTTATGGACCTGCTGTCCACAAATTTGTGAAAACTCTTACAGCCTTCTGATGTTACTTGTCTTCAAAATGTCTGTGGCAACAGAATCTGAAAGTTGCCTGTTGTGTTAAAAAATATTTTTTTAAGAAGTCTCCTACTATTCCCAGTGAGTGATCCCTAGTTTTATTATTATGGAATTGAAAGAAGAACAGAAGACAGCCTGTGGAATCCTATGCAAAAGAAGGAGCTTAAGCAATATGACGAATCTGCTGTGGTGCTTGACCTAGGCTAGCTACTAGGTGACTTCCTAGACACTGTTTCACTTCCTCTCCTAAAACAGGAAGAAAATACAATGGAAAAGCTCATGGGTCAAGACAGGGAGTTCTCTCACAATTTACCATCACAGGCAAAACAGACTTGACTAGGCAAAATCAGTTTAATCTATTGCCAATTTATAATAAAATGTGATAGAGAGAAATATGAATAAAATTGAAAACACTCTCCTCCTCCTCATCCTAGAGTCAGTTTCACTTGCAACTTTTCTGTCTCCTTCCCCATGTCTGATCAGCAAAGGGGGATAGATACTGGGAGTTGCAGCCTGCAGTCAGTTCATAACATTTCATCTTTGTCACTCCTACCTCCTCACACTGTTCCTCTGCTCCAGCATGAAGTCCATCTCACAGGAGACAGCGTTTCACAAATTTCTTCAACATGAGTCCTTCCCATGGGCTGCAATTCTCCAGCAACTGTTCCAAAATGGGTCCTTTCCACGGGGTACAGTCCTTCAGGAACGGTCCGCTCCAGTGTGGGTCCCCCAGAGGCAACAGGTCCTGCCAGGAAACCTGTTCCTGTATGGACTCCTCACCATGGAGTCACAAGAGCATGCTTTGGTGCAGGGTCTCCACAGGCCACAACTTGCTTCAGCATGTATCCGCCCACTCTGGCATGGAGTCCTCCATGGGCTGCAGTGTAGATATCTTCTCCTCTGTAGTCCTCCACACGCTGCAGGGGGACAACCTGCTTCACTATGCTGTTCTCCATAGCCTGCAGGTAAATGTTTGCTCTGGCACCTGGAACACTTCTTCCTCCTCCTTTCTCACTGACATAGGTGTCTGTAGAGTGGTTTCCCTTACAGTTTCTCTCTCTCACCTGCTGTTGTGTAGTGTTTTAAACCTTTGTTAAGTATCTTAACACAGAGCTGCCACCAGCATTGCTGATGCGCTCAGTTTTGGCCACCAGTGGGTCCATTATGGAGGCAGATGAAACTACCTCTGTCTGACATATGGGCAGCTCCTCACCTCTTCTCACAGCATCCACCCTTTTAGCCCCCACACTGTCAAAACCTTGCCATGGAAATACAATACACTGATAAGGCAAATTTATGAAAGATCTGAGAGAAGAAAGGATATGCTTGAAAAAAAAGAAATAAGACCTTGTAGACATCTCCAAGCTGGACTTTAGTGATTCACAAAAGCAGATTTACCTAAAATTAGTGAGAATGCAGAAGGTAGTTATCACTTGATTGGTAGATATCTGAATTATTATTATTGAAATATTTGAATTATTTTGCCTCATCTTTATCCAAAGAAACATCAGTCAATTTGGTTTTAGATTCTATGGAATATGCTTTACCCACTAGTTGTTCCAGTATCTTTGTGCAACTGTTCTTTTTAGTATTCTCCCTGAAGTTCCACGAATTCCAAATGGATTCTATTTAGGATTAAATTTTTCTTAAATTCATTTTACTGTTTTACTATGTGAAATATATCATTTTAGATACCATTAAATTAGAGATAAGTCATATTCATATCTCAGAAGTAGGATGGATATAACTCCTGCATGTAAACCAGAAAATTTTGCAATGAATATTAAAAAAAAAAAAAAAAAAAAAGAAAAAAAAAAAGAAACTGTAATTTTTGTCCTGGACTAGTAGACAGATTTAGATACTGTCAAGAAAATGAAAGGGAAAAAAAGCACGTTTTCTTTTATTTTGCCTGAGGTAGGAAAAAGCAACCATACAAATTATTTCAGCTAAGAATGTCTCTAAGGAATTAGTCTAGATAGAATCTGATTTACAAAGGAGGGGCATCTTAGATTTTCTATGCATGACAGATTTTCTGTATAAACCAGTGTAATGTCAAGATAATTACAACTGATATCAGATTAGTTCTAATTTTGCACTGTCATCACAAGAATTATGTTGACAGCCAACAAGAAAAGGAATAGAAATTAAGATCTGGGATAAACACAAATAGAAAAGGTCAAATGCCTAAAGATAACGAAAAGATTACTTTTATAAAATTATTATAGCTCTGATGTAATTGTGGAGAAACAGTATTATCTGGTTTAGCTTTACATAGATTTTGGCTTTATGACAGATTTAGGGTGCTCGGCAAATGAGCAGTAACAGTATTAAGATATGAACACAATAGGTTGACCCAAGATAAAACAGAGGATTTAGGAAGTATGAAGCTAATCAGTAAACAAGCAAAGAAAGTAAAGAAGCAGAAGAATATATAACAAGAGGTGTTATGTAAGATAAGAGGAACCAAACAGGATATTTGACTTGAAAGGCAAATAGCAATGAACAAGTGAGAATGATGGAGAATGATAGAGAAATATCTCAAAGTTAATCAACATTCAGAAAATAATAATTAAATGGTCCTGGAGAACTATTAAAGAGCAAAATGAAAGAAAACAAATCACAGGGAATATTTTGAACTTTTTTCTTTCTAAGAAAGAAACAGCCTATGAATGATCATGTAGGTGAGAAATTCGCAACAAAGACAAGGTAAACTATGGTATAGTAATTACAAGGAATAGATATTCAGTAAATGTGTGAAAGTAACAGTGATACCAACCTAAAGAAAGAAAGTGTGAGTGCAAGAGCTACAGAGAAATTTTTCTGCTTCATATTCCAAGGAAGTTCTTAGTGGGATTTTTCATGGACCAGAAAGGAGCTTACAGAACAACAGGCCAGATACATAACTGCAGTGTTAAACCAGGAAAGCAGCAGATTTAGAATGAAAATCAGTTTCAACAAGACAAATGCAGGAGGCAGGAAGGTGTAAAGGAAGGAAGCACATATTGATAGAAAAAAAAAACCCAACTAAACAAAAAAACCCTTCCAAAACCAACAAAAACTCTAAAAAGAAGAGGAATATTTTGGAGAATTCATTAAAAAAATATAAATTATGAAGCTGATAGAAAAAAGATTCACCTGCTAACATTGCATCTGCAAAATTGTTATTTGCTAAAAATTAAAACCAATATGACAAAGACAACAATTGTGATGAACATGACAATTGACTCATAACAGGAGTATGTGCAACTAAAATCCACTGAAGGGACAATGAGAAAAACAAAACTGAAATAAACAAGGGACACAAATTAACAATTTATCAGAAGATTTTAAGAATGTAGCTGTCATAGTTCGGATGTGTATCAAGTATGATTCTAGAACAGACACCTAATGCTAAGTATCCAAGTGCTCAGAGGAAGATAGGTAAGTGCTTCCTAGGCATGATGAACTAAAAGATGAAGCAAAAAAAAAAAATATAGAATTACAAAATGATGGAAAACGTGCAACTAAAAGCAGGGAAACTGGATCCTTCAATGCAATAAAATGACTTCATCACACTGTGATGATTTTTAACTGAAATATATATATGTGTAGTGACCAGTTTTGTGTTGGTTTTTGTCTGGGTTTTTTTACACAGAAAATCAGTGACTAAATTTGTGCTATTAATTCCAGATTGTTGAAAATTTTCATTTTCTGTATATGTGGTTTATTTATTATGTCTATGAAGCCAAAAGCATAAATCATGGACCAAGTTCCCATTATTCTGTGCCCCGTACATACACATAGTGAAAAGGTCAAACCTATCAAGGCCATAAAATCTCTTTTACTTGTTTCCCTCACTTTGGTCCCTCTTGTCTTGCTTATCCTTTTGCCTGTTATTTGTCCTGTCATTTGTCTAGTTTGACTTTGGAAATCTAGTAGTGTTTGTCTATTATGAGCCTGATACTCTGCACATATCTATGTAAATAAACATATTCGTGGTTCACAGATTCAGTTTCCTTCTACAGAAATTATGCCTTTCTGTAAATTTTTATATTATGAGACTAAAATGGCTTCTCTATCACAGGAACAGAGAAGATCCTGTTTAACTAGCCTGACAGCATATACCTGAATGATCAAGTAAAGTCAGTCCCAAACCACAATCTAATCCAGATTGACAGCCAGTTTAGCATTTATCTCAGTCAGGAACGTTAGCAACGTAAATCACTGAGTTCGGTCTCAGGTAAGTCAATAGAGAATTTATGCTAAAATGACACAGTTATAAGGAGACTATGAATTAACTACATCAAATAACAGTCCTCAGACATTTAGTTGCATTTTTTTGTCCTAAAGAACGTGTGTTCTGTTTCAAGGAAAAGACATTTCTGTCTCAGCAGATTACTTACTTTCCTTAGCCTAATGCTCCAGGATAAGATGTAAATCAGACTCATTTTGGAAATATGATCAGAAATTCTGTTAACTATTGCTTGTTTTTTCACACAAATTACAAGTCTTTGAGTTTACTTTGTTCTTGATAATGTTTTCATCAAATTTGTTTGTGATGTCTTCTCATTCTTTAGCTATGGAAAAGCCGTGGTAAGGCTGAAATCAATGTCAAATGTATAGGTGAAATATACTCTGAGCAATTTCCATCTGCATGATTTCTTCAGTTTGTGATTCCACTGCACTACCTATCTTTGTGTGCTCATCAATCTATCCCTTTTGAAGTTAACATTCTCTTAGGAAAAGGAAAATATCATTATGGAAATCATCTGAGTGAACTGTTCTGTCTCAATGTTTTCACAGTCAATCTGGGAGTACTAACACTACGAATTAGAACAGAATATCTTCGTAAAAGTTAAAAAGTCTGAGAAGCAATGAGATGATTAGGTCAAGTAAGCAGAAATGTAGTATGCATTTTAAAATCATGTATCATATTTTCCTGGCACATCATCTTACTTATTTAGTGTTATATTTTCCACAGTTTCAAGTGATCACAATCATAGAAATAATTTTGTGAAGCTACTCCTCTAAATGGTTCATATGTTCCACGCAACTATATATTGCTATGGCTATGTAAAAGGACATTGTAAGACTTGAAAAGTCAGGTACAGAAAAATTAATTTTAAAATTAAAATTTACCTTCATAATCTCATTTCAAAGCTCTTCTATATGTGCTTTCTGCTGTTGCCATATTTTTCTCTACTCTCTTGCTTCATTTGTTAGAAAAATAAACATTGTTTACTTCTACCAGATAGTTAATATTTTGTATTTTGTTTTTGTTTTAACCTTATTGTTCAAAGCATAACCTTATGGTCTATTTATTGGACATTATTTAAATACTCTTCTGATTCTAGATTATCAATTATCTCCCAGGCTGTTCTGGATTATTCTAAGCAGTACAATGTCTGTTTTTTTTCAAATATATTTGTAAGGTGAGGGAGCTGTATAATTTAATTTTATAAATGGAGAGTCAAAGTAGAGGAAGATTAAGATTGAAAGACTCCTACATTGTGGGTAGAAGGCATCTGAAACCTCTTAAGCCTAAATAATTTTAGTTACGTAGCATTTGATATATTTAAGGCACATCCCTTTTTTTTTTTTTAATGGCTATTATGAATATACATCATCTCCAGCAAACTGTTTTGAAAGATCTCACAATCTCAACAACTGTTAAGTAAATACACCTGTCTGTTATGACAGTTGCCAAGTGAACAGGTTAATAACAGTAGTATATTGCTATCTACTGTATCGATAGCATCTAAGTGTTTTGCCATTCTGTGTCTCAACTTTTTTTAATAGGAGTTTCGAAACTCAAAAATCTAGTGGGTGAGAGATGAACAGAATCTTCTACATATAACAGAATCAGAGAATCATAGAATGATATGGGTTGGGAGGGACTTCTGGTGATCATCTAGTTCAACCCCTCCTGCCAAAGCAGGTTTGTCTAGATTAGATTGCACAGGAACATGTCCAGGTGGGTTTTAAGAGTCTTCAGAGAATCTACAGCCTCTCTAGGCAGCTTGTTCCAGTGCTCGGTCACCCTCACAGTAAAGACGTTTTTCCTCATGTTGAGGTGAAACTTCCTGTGTTCCAGCTTGTGCCCATATTATATTTAATATTAAGTATAATATTAAAATACATAATGCTCAATTTCCCTACTATAAATCCAGATCTGTTCTCAAATCTCTAATCCAATTCCAAATCTTGTTTTATTTTACTTATTCTCTCATCTTCAGATCCTATTCCAAATTTCCTTGAGCAACGAGTATAAATATTCACCTTTTGTTTCAATTTTCAAATTAAAAATATTTCTGTTACCACTTTGCCTCATCCTCTAAGTCAAACACCATTATTCCTAACAAATTTCAACTCTTGCTCAAGAAGTATATAATTAAATACATATTCCCCTTTCAATTCTTTTGTAGACTGCCTTACCTCTGTATCAATTTATTGTTTTTCTGAAGATTAACCTTCCATTTTGCCTGTTTTGTGCATTATTTTCCAACATACTTCTTCCATATTATCAAGAATATCTTTTTACAGTGTTATATTTTTAGCCCCAGTCCCAATATCTAAATCCATTCTCTACCCAAATTAATTCAACTAGCTCATGGTTTTTACTCCAAGTCCCTCAAACCACACTTCAGTTTACATATTTTCCTAATAAGCTTTCTCGACATTGTTAAAGGATATCCAGTCTCATCCAGTTCTGCAGCTATTTCTTGATTTTCACAATACCAGTACTCATCTCTCCTATCCTTCTTCTGGGCCTCATTTGCTGTCATAATCTCTCTAGAAAATCCTAGGAAAAAAGTGTAGAGTTCTGTAATTTTCTAAGATAAACCTATTGTGTGGAATAAGAGAGCTGTCATGAATGGGGGTCTGAATTTTTTCCTAAAGATAAAACCTGTGTGATTTCTTGCTTGTTTGTTTCCAACAATACTGATCTATGTGTCAGAAAGAGTTATATACACACAGAAGATACAGAAGCTTAAATAAATGTATATAAACTTATATGAATATTTAAAATGCAATGACTTGATGGACAGAATAAAAAAGTCAAACTATATAAAAATTTATATAGTTACCTGTAAGAATTGAGCTGCATGTGTTACCAGTAACACAAAGTGCTTCGTTTACCAAACTGATACTCTTAAAAGCAGCCAAATAGCAATTAAAATACATCTATCTATCTGATCCACTAAAACAGTATATTAAATATTCATGTTGTTTACTACATTACAGTTGAATGCATTATTTTTTTCATTTTATCTGCATTCTGTTCAACAGAAATATAATGTTAAAACACATAATACTTGATTTACATATATGAAAAATCAATAAAAATTTAATTTCCCAACTTCTTGGAGTGGCAAACAGTCATGGTAAGAAGAATGTAATTGTTTTGCTACAATCAAAGGAGATGATTTTATACACATCCTACCAGCAAAATTAAATTAAGGTCCAGCTGCTCAGTGTTTTGCAGAAGCAGAGAATGAATTCAACAATTTGGTACAATAACATAAAAAAAGGATAAATATTGAAAATGCATTATAGGAACAAATTTTGTGATAATGACAGATTCCATGCTTAGTCACTACTTCAGAAAGAAAGTAGATAAGTAGTCATCAGTGCCTGGGAGAACTGAAGCAACAGGCACAGATGATAAAGCCTTATAATACAGCATACTCTGAGCTAGATTTTTTTTTTGCAATTTCATTCATACCAAAGTAAAAAAAAAAAAAAAAAAAAAAAAAAAAAAAAAAGATGCAGAAAGAAAGGAAGATCCATTATTTAACAGAGAGCTGATGGTACAATTTATGTGCTAAAGCGCCAAGGTGGGAAATAATACACAATATGGAAATCATAGAGCATCTTTCATACAGCTTTCTGCAATAACTAGCTATTTTACTTTATTCTACTCAGCTGGAGAAGAATATGTTCCACTAGCAATATAGATACAAAGCATGTACTGCAGAAGATATTGCAACTGTAAGGTTTACTGTGAATTGTAATATGATTATGTTAACAAACACAATTGTATGAATATATGTATTGATATCTTAATGTGAAAAATGAAAAAGAAACTTACTAATATGATCAGACTTTTTTTATCTGATATCTTGCTTTTCCCTGTTGACAATTCTTCTGCGGTGATTCTCATATTTGGTAGAAAATCTAGAGTAAATCTTTGGGTTTCAATAAACAACAGTTTGAAGTAGGCTTCCACCTATACCCAAGAAGTTTGTTGGCATTTCACTCATTACTTCAGCATCTCTAGGTTCAGAATAGTCCCTCATTTGTTCCCGCTGCTGTATATAGCTCTACTGGTCTTCAGAGTATTTTACTCTCCACATCCTATACTATAATTCAGAATAGCCTCTGCCACATAGTGTTATTTGTAATGTCTCATCTTACTATCAATTTACTTTTTGTAACTGATATGCACTTAGAAAAAAACAAACATTCTTGATGATATTGTTTGCTATTAGCAAAAGAAATATGACATAATTTCAGCTATTGTAACTATTGTTAACAGTTGGTAACCACTGGCAAATGTTGACTTTCCAATGGCAGCAGACATTGAGCTTACTCCATGGAGTGAAAGTGAGCATGAAAAAACCCTGTTGTTGTTTATTGTGATTACACATCATCAAAAAAAATGACAGATAATTTATCCCCCAGCCAATATTAATTTCTTTCATGTAGCTCAAACTGTGATTTCTGAAACCAGAAATCCTGGGATTCCTTTTAATGTCACACATGCTAAATATATGGCTGTCAAAAGACCATTGATTTTTTTCCAAGGGTGAGTTTAAAGGTTTAACAGCAGTACTATATGCACTATGTCATGTGGGTCTTTTTGGTTTAGTTGTGGTGATTTTTATGCTCTAGGCAAAGAAATATTTATTAGAACTCACAAGAGGGCTCTATGGAAACAATCAAGGGGGGCTTTTAATAAACTCTGAACACAATTTTCATTGCAAGATAGGGCAAAGGGTCTCTTCAGACATAATAAACAAGAAATGTGTATATATAAAGAAAACTGGAAGTCTTTTCACCTTCAGGAAGGGTTTCTTTTAAAATAGCACTGAAAGAATATTTTCTTTTTCTTTTGTCTTGTGTAAGCAATTATGAATGGGTGAATGGCCAAAAAATAGTGATTGTAATTATTTTTTTTAAAATGATCAATGAAGATATTTTTAAGTTATGATAATCCTTTGCATATATTTGTTTTTCTAAAGAAAGGTTTGCCATTGACTGATGGATAACAAAGCTGGGATCTTGCATAAAGGGATATATAAACCTATGTGTGAATCCTTGTGCACACAGAATATAATTTCTAACTATCACCATTTTTTAAAACAAACTTAACGACTTTCAGAAAAAAAAATAGAAATAAAGCCGTAGAAATGAAAACAAGCCATAGTCACCACCCATATTTTGCTTCATAGAGACTCTCAGCAGTTGGATCTCCTTAAACAGAGGGATGTTTTATTAATGTACCATTTCAGATTGCATTTAAATGGAAGAACATAAAGACACATTAATTAATTAATTAACGTATTATAAGCAGTAAAGTTATCCTAGCAGAGCACCTGTGTGGTTTACTATGCATACGGATGGGCATGGACTGTATATTGCCCTGCTAATATATTCCTAATAATACTAGTCTCAAAATTCATACAAGAGGTTTTTTTAAAAAAAACGCTGCACTGAACATCTGCTGTAAATGTCACCACAGCAGCTGTTTGGGAAAATAATTGTGACAAAATATTGGTAATTACTTCTAATATTCATGGAAAGATTCCATTAAAAGGGTAAGTTTCTAGGTGAGTCAGAGCCAGCCAAGAAGTGACTACCACATAGCCTCGTGCAAACAGATAACCCAACAGGAGAGGATTTTAACAAAATAAGCTATTTTAAGCTTCTCTGAAATCTCTTTATTAGCAGAGAAAATGGAAGACTTCCTTTAAAAAGGAAAGCAGGACAGCTTAGCTAAGGTGGCAGCAAGGTTAGAATAACCATGACACGTAATGGTAAAATAATTGAGTATTTTATATGTTTAGATGAGTTCAGATTTTTTTAAAGATTTTTTGAACCATCGATGAACTGGATCAAAATATAATATTTTGTCTTTTTTTTTTTTTTAATTAGCAGCTTTTTTTTTTCAATCTTCTCTAATACACATCTTAACTGTATTGCTTTTTATATAATATATATGTTATTAGTTTAATCAATTTTATGCCAAAACTTATCTAGGCTTCACTAGTGCCTTCAACTGGAGTACTGAAAGTTATTTGTTCTCTCAGAGCCTGGGTACAAAGGGTTAGAATGACAACATACAATTTCATAGTTACAGCTAAGTCTTTTAATGAGCTGCATTTCAGAACTGTACAAGTAAAATAAAATTTTCTGCTGTTTTAAAACATCACAAATGCATATGAAGATAATTACTTGCACAGCTAATAGACTGTTTTAGTATCTTCTTTGTGGAGTGCTTTCTTGTTAACTTACCCAGCATAGTCCTTTCAAAGTTCAATGCTTCAGATGCAGCATATAATTTAAATCTAATGCACAGCACTGCTAATATTTCAAACATCATGATATGTGCACTGAGACAGAAATGTGTAGATTGCTTAATAAGCCATGTAAAATTACTTGGAACTGTGAAATGATTTTGTGATTTAAGACAAAAGTGGCTTTTTTAGGTGCGAGTTTGTTGTTCGTGAATTAGGGGTTTTTTTGGGTAAGGCTTTCAACACACACACACACCTGCCCCTTTTTTTTTTTTCTAATTAAGTGCAAGTGAGTCAGTTCGGCAAAATCCATCTTGGCTGAGGCAGATATATGGCTACCCAACCAGTAATTGGTGTTAAAATGAATGGTTTTGTTATATGGCTTTCTCTCTATGCATTTATTACAAAAAAGGAAAAAAAAGCCATTTTATTGGTGTTAATCTTAACCTCCAACATTATGACCGCTGATCATGATGTTGACTTGCCATAAAGACAAAGAATCTTGTCATGGAACGCAATCTGTTTCATGATTCTGCCTCTGACTATCCAGTCCCAAATCTTATTCTTAACATGAATTCTCTGCCTTTACAGACAAGCTTTAATCTGCCTTCTTCTTGCTCCTAAAGGACTGTATCTACAGAAACAAAGCTGGGCTAACAGACGTACTGTGTGTCATGAAAGCATTTAACAACGTAAGTACTTATACCTCACTAGACCATTAATTTGTCATCCCAAACTCATAGGTGGATAGACAAATTGTAATGGCTGTTTTTCCCATATCAACACAAAATAAGAATTTCAATAGAAGTAGAAATTTCCTCCCCGTTAGCTGTTATCTTTCCCCTTTTTGCCTTGCAGCTGTTTATGCAGATGTAAGGAAAGAATACAGCATGACATCTACAGTGTCCTAGAGTAACATTCCTGACAGCTGTTAGTTTTGTCTTCCTCTGAAGTGCAGTCTCTTGTATTGATTGATATACAGACAAGCACGTCAAAATCTAACACATACATGGGCTATATTCATTATGTTTTCCACCTTTTGCTTCTTGTCAGTTTGATCTGTACTGGAGGGACCATACAAACCACTTATCATTCGTGTTGCCAAAGGGCATCTGTGCTACTCATTTGCTCAGCCTTGCAGAGATAAATGCAGATTGATGCAATTAATAAAATAGCTGTTCTTTGGATATAATTTGTAGAAATAAATTTAAGTTACATCACTGTGTGCTCATGGATATGTATCGGTAGTAATAAAGATCTAATATACAAGACATTTCTTCTAAGACAACTGACATAATAGGTATGGTAAAGATTATCTTTTCAGCCAGATTCCTCTGAATACATTTTGAAACAACTTACAGACAGACTCAAGAGGCTTGCTGTATTTCACACAGGTTTTCAACATTTGTTTTTGTTCTCCAACTGAGAATTAAACAAAGTATTTCAAAACACACTGCCACGATGTTTATCACCCTGTGTTTCATAGAAGCAGCATATGAAGTCATTGCAATGTATTTATTTAAAAAAAACACATGTATTTGACCATGTGTTCCCTGTCATGTGGAAGGAAACAAATGAAATGGAAAAGGGTGATAACAGCTTACTGCTGTGAACTCACAAAACTCAAGCTTCTAAAAAAAAGTGAAAATGAACGCTGCTGAGTCTATACTGTATAAACTGACACAAATCCAGTACTAGAATTTGGTGGGTAGGGTGAGTTCTTTTCCCAAAACTGCTAGAACATTCTTGTGAATTTGGTTTAAGTATTCTATAGGCTATAAAAACACAGAAGTACCACTTCAATATTCTAAGTATTTCCTCAATTTAAATATTTCTTATTCAACTTCCATATTTTTAATTTTATATTGTACGGTGATAAGTTGTTTTGAAGAGTGTCATGCCCCACCTATGGAAAGGGGATGGGTGACTCCAACTTGCAAACTACCTTTGGTGTGGACTAAGGTGAGATAACACTCAAAGTCTGTATGCAAACATCAGCTTCAATGGAAAATTCTTCAGAAGAAAATATCTTGCAAATGTTGGCACTCTCACAATTGTATCTATTTAAGATATGTGGCTTCACTCTCACAATTGTATCTATCTAAGTTACGTGTCTTTCTGGGAAACCAAGATTGGCTTTGCATAACTTAACAATTTTAACCATTACTTAATAGATTTAATGCTATTTAGGAGAGAATAGAGAGGGGAAGAGAGAGAAACAGAGGGGTAGAGAGACAGAGAAATAACCAGTCCTGGATCCAGTGTTGGACCAGCTGATGGAGGTATTCAGTGTAGAGAGCAAGAGACACTCATATGCCCCTGTTTACAGCTCCAGTTCCTGGATGGCTGGAACCGTCTCTCCTCCAGTTTCGAGTGTGGTTGGGACACCTGTCAGTCAGGAGGAGTAACATCCGACCCCTTCCTTGCGACTTCCATTTTGTGTCTCTGAAATCCTTTTGCATATCTGAAAACTTCTCTCAGGACAGTGTCCAGGCTCACAGTGCAGTGACATGGGACTTGTCTCTTATAGAGGAAAACATTATATATTTAATTCAGACAACAGTGAAACAGAAATGCCTAACTACATACCTTTTTTTCTCTGAAACAAATTTTGTGTAAGATCTCCATGGAGTCAGAAGTACTTTATTTTCTTTGCACTGATCTCTAATATCTGTACAATAAGGGCTGAAAACAGAGGAAGCTACTACACATTTTCGAGGAATCAATTGTGCCTCAGAAGAAGAACATTAGTGAAATACAACACTAATTTTAGTCCATCTTTATTTTACTATAACCTTAAAACCACACACTTCAGACAAGCTGATCCTACAGTCTTCATGCTGGTAACTTACAGGAAAGTATTCCACAAGAAATAGTATTTAGAACTTAAATTCTCCAGTAAAGCAACAACATGGACCAGAGGAGATATGCTGAGAGTGACAAAATGTAATTGAAGTATTTCTCTGAACGTAAGTTAGTAACTAACACACAAAAACCAAGTTCAAATAGCAAAGGAGTTTAGGTCTCCCTTTTAAGAACAGTTAAGTCCCAGCTGCATAGAATTTCAGGATACCAGTGTAGCAAAGAACAACCAACAAAAAAACCCAAACTTAACTGGTGGACAGATTTTAAAAAAGATATTAAAAAATACAGGGAATGCCTGTTTATTCACTTTCCTGAGCTAGAGACAGCTGGAAGGAAAAAAACAAAGGCCTCAATAGCAAAGACTTACTTGCCAAAGAAAGCTTTCTGGAAAGAGGAACAAAAGGATTCCTGAAAGGGAATAGGATTGTGCCTGGGATTAACAGGGCTTCTGACTGAGGGTTTATGGAGTGCTGCTCCACAAAACCAGATGAACAGAGTAAATGCTTTTGTGCTTGACTGATACAATCCTGAGAATTAAGTAATCCTCTTTCCTGCAGAAGAGAGGGTCTGTTTTGCAGAAGTTCAAACTTACTAAAAGAAATTAGACAGCGGGATCGAGTGCACCATCAGCAAGTTTGCAGATGACACCAAGCTGAATGGTGCTGTTGATACTCCAGAGGGACGGGATGTCATCCAGAGGGACCTGAACGGGCTGGAGAGGTGGGCCTGGGTGAACCTCATGAGGTTCAACAAGAGCAAGTGCAGGGTCCTGCACCTCGGGGGTGCTGATAGGTGAGAAGCTGGACATGAGTAGACAGTGTGGGCTTGCAGCCCAGAAGGCCAATCGCATCCTGGGCTGCATCAAAATAAGTGTGGCTAGCAGATCAAGAGAGGTGATTCTGCTGCTCTACTCTGCACTTGTGAGACCTCACCTGGAATACTGCATCCAGCTCTGGAGCCCTCAGCACAGGAAGGACATGGACCTGATGGAGCGGGTCCAGAGGACAGCACAAAGATAATCAGTGGGCTGGAACACCTCTCCTACGAGGACAGGCTGAGGGAACTGGGATTGTTCAGCCTGGAGAAGAGAAGGCTTCGGGGAGACCTAATAGCCACCTTCCAGTACCTGAAGGGAGCTTATAAAAAGACTGGAGAAGGACTGTTTACAAAGGGCTGTAGTGATAGGACAAGGGGTAATGGTTTTAAATTAGAAAAGAGTAGATTTAGATTAGACATAAGGAAGAATTTCTTTACCATGAGGGTGATAGAACACTGGAACAGGTTGCCCAAGGAGGTGGTTGGGGCCCCATCCCTGGAGACATTCAAGGTGGGGCTTGATGTGGCTCTGAGTAACCTGCTCTAGTGGAAGACGTCCCTGCTCTCAGCCGGGGGGTTGGACTAGATGACCTCTGAAGGTCCCTTCCAACCCGGACGATTCTATGATTTAATGATTCTAAATTCACTGACAAGTGCTTAAGGATAATGTGTTTAAATCACCAGTTATGAAATCCTATTCTTTTGATATAAGAACATACTGTAACTGGAACATCCAGGTCACACCAGAACTCGAATCTGCAAATGCATGAGAGAGTCTAGTTAAGAGGAGAATTCAACATTTTTCTTAGAGAAATTATGTGTTTGCAAGTTCAAATCTTCTACCTCATGAGGCATTTATGTACACTCTTAAAAATGCAACTTGCTTTTTTGACCAAGAAAGATTTTAAATATTCTTTTTATGTCTTTGACACATAAGTCATTAATGTTATTTAAATGTAAATTTTATATATGCAGTATGGTTATTGAAGCTTGATTTTCTTCCAAGTTATCCCACTGGGCCATAGCATATGCTTTAAGACCAGTCTACATTTTGACGTTTTTGGGATATGTATAATCACACTAATATTTCCTATTTTATTTGTTTCCTTGGAGGTTTCTCAAATACTTTGATGCATTCTAGTTCTCTGTGTTTCCCTTCCTCACCAAAGTCACAATGAATTCCCATTAGAGGCATTATAAGAATATATCCTTAGGGTTATGATTTATTCTTAGACAGACTGACTAAAACTTAATTTTCTTCTTCTCCTATCCCACTATTATTCAGTGGGGATTTAGAAACACCAAGTCTCATTGGCTTATATTCAAAGGGAATTTAGGAGCTAAAACATCTCAATACCTAATTTTTAAGCACTGATCCCAAGGATGGAATCGTAACATTAAGCTCCCTGTATGTTTCATTAGAGAAATCAGACATCTTAAAATAGGATCCACAAAAACGTGTATGCTAAAAAGGGATCTATGTATACTGCATTTCACAGAATCGTAGAATTGTCGCAGTTGGAAAAGACCTCTAAGATCACTTCATCCAACTGTCAACCCCAGAAAAACCAAATGAACAAACAAACAAAAACAACCCAAAAAAGGTCAGCGCAGCAGATGAGATTTTCAGGATCTAGTGATCATAATTTTATATTTACTAGTATATTTCATAACTACAGATTAGTATATCAAGGTCCATCTTCCCTATTTCAGTCTGATCTGCACTTTAGTCAGATCTGATGATTCATTCTGATGTACGAACACACCCAAATGGAATGAAGAAAGTGCATACATCTTGCACTCTGATGTCATGATGGACCTGGTTCCTCCAGGAACCATCAGAGTCACACAAATAAGTAATAAGAGTCACAAACTTGACTATCTCTGGTTGTCATCTAACCTGAAATACTCTGGTTTGTAAGGCAGATACACACTTCAGGCACAACCAAGGAAAATGAAGCAGTGGATACTGTGGGAAAAAGTTATACTGACAATATTCTAAACAGCTGCGCAGTGCATGCTCCATTTAGGTAACATATACAAAGAACATGTAAGAAAAAAGGAAATGTAACACAAAGACTGCTGAAAGCTGCTGGTCAAAACCTGGAATACTGTGTGCATCGTAAAAACCCTGACTTTAAATTTACAAAAATCACTGTGATCGGAGTATAAACTGATGGAAACATTCATATAATTCATATTTATGACCTTAGTGAGAACTGACTCTATTAACTTGGATACAGATGGTCAGATACTTCCCAGGGAAATATTTTCATTAAAAAACATTTCACTGAGCCTGAACACTTTGTTTGACTCATCTTAGGTTTGACTACATTTTGCCAAATCAAAGACAAATCCTCCAGGCCTGCCAGGCTGCTTCAGAGCAATCAATTTACTGCTGCCAAATTTGGCAGGTCTGGGACAGATTGATTAGACTACTTCCAGAACTGGAAACCTGAAAGCTTCGATTGTCATAGGCTGGGGCAGAGTCTCGTAAATGTTTTGTTCTGGGTCAGTCTACATGACAGATCTGCCCTAGAGCCACTGACTCTGGAAGTGGTTGGCTATGGTGTTCCTAATTCTGGAACAAATTGTCTGGTAACTGAAAAATAACCAAGCTCCTGTGGCTTGAATCTATGCAGTGGGGCGGATGGTCTTATTAAAGCCTTCAGTCTGAGATCCTGGAGCAAAGCTCAGGTGATCTCTCAGAGATTGCACAGTATATGCAACTAAGGACCTAAAAGCACTTATGGACTTCCCCATTCCACGTTTAAACTGACCCTCACAGTGGTGCATCCTGAAGACATGTAGCTCCACAGCTGTTTGACAATGCTACCTGTCATTTCCTCTAGACAACGCTACCTAGTGTCCTTGGTTCAGATGAAGTACTTAAGAATTTTTTCGTTTATGGAAAACTATATTGTGGTAGTTTGACCTTTGCTGGAAGCCAAGTGGCCACAAAGATGCCCTAGCACTCCTCTCCCTCCTTCCCCCGCCTCCTCCTCTCAAATGGACCAGGGGAGAAAATAAGATGAAACTTGCAGGTTAAGACAAAAGCAATTTAATGAAAAGTGAAGCAAGGCTGTGCACAGAAGCAAAAGAGAAGAAAGATTTGTTCTCTGCTTCCCATCAGCAGGTGGTATCTGGCCCCTTTCCCGGGAAGCAATGCTCCAACACACATAGCTGTTGCTCTTGAGGACAAGATGATGCCCCTTCCCCTCCTTTTTCTAGCTTTTTTTGTTGAGCTGATGTCATATGGTATTGGTCATTTTGGGTTAGCTGTCTTGATTCTGTCCTCTCCCCAGATCTTGTCCACCCTATCCCACTGAGGAATGTTGAAAAAACAGCCTTAGTGCTGTGTGAACCCTGCTCAGCCATAGCCACAACACAGGTGTGTTAACACCTTTCTAGCTACCAGTACAAAGCACAGCACTATGGGGGCTGCTATGGAGAAAATTAACTCCACCTCAGTCAGACTCAATACATATGTTGTGGTTTAAGAGTTAATAAATTTGGAGGGGCACACGAACACCTGGTATTCCCTCCCCTTCCCTGCCACACTCTATAAAAGGACAGAAAGTTTAGGTTTCACTTTCCTTTCTCTCTCCCTCGGACTGTGCTGCTGCTGGGACCACAATCTAGCTCAGCCAGGCCTGGCTCCATGTGCTCTGCACAATCCATCCCCATCCCAGGACTGGTTTTGTATATTTTTTTTTATATCCCCCTTCCGTTAATATTTCCTTCTCCTTGTTTATCTGTTACCTGTCAAATTTTGTTCATAGTCTTAACTTCCAATTTTGTGTGAGGTGCTTCCTTCCTCATTTCCCTTTATATCCTCCCTTGGGACGGAAGGGGAGGGGAGAGGGGGTCCACAGGAATTCTGCTCTGTGGGGTTTGCCCTGAACCCTAAACGGAGACAACATATGTGTATATATATGCATATATATACACATACATATGTGTACATATGAAAAAAATGTGTGTGTATGTATATTTGAATTTAATTCCAGGAATCAAGTCAGTTCCAGGGATCAAAAAGTAAGAAACCATTATATGGATAACCTCCACAAAATGTCACATTTAGGTAAGTATCTAATGAATGCAGTAAAAGCCACCAAGTAGTCTGTCCTATGTGACAATAGACACACTACAATACAAAGGACTCCTGCATTTGTAAGAATATTAATGATAAAAATTAAAAAAAAAACAATCTGGATTAATAAGCATTTACTTTCATTGTTGTATCAGCTATACAAGTTTGAGAAGCCCATTCTCTATTTTAAAAATAATTTTGATAACTTTTCTCCTCAGACCATTTAATTCTTGCAGTCAGATCTCAAATCAAATTTTAAAGGCTTAATTCTCTGGCTTTTTTGGTCACTTATCTCTCTTTCTGCTCTTTCCAGGATACTCTATTTTCTAATTTAACTTAATCAGAATGAATCCAGCTATCATCTCTAACAAGGAAAACAGTCCAGCATTTCATTTCCATGTCTTAGAATGTTAAGCTGTAGTATGGCACTATTTTACTGTGTCTTTAGCTTCAATGTTAACATACAATGTCACGCAATAACAAGAATACAAAAGTATTATAGCTTGAGAAACTGATTTCTCAAGGTTTACTTTCACATTTGGCATGTGATTTTCATCTGACTCATTCAATCAGCTCTGGCTCAAGATGAGGAAATGAGCATTTTTTATTCCTTTTTGTTTTTTTCTTTTTCCAAAAGTCTTTTATTTCTTTTATTTTTTTTTCCAAAAATACTCTAAGAAGTGTGAGACATTAGTCCTAAAAATTGAGTGGTTCTATTTTCTGTCTTACATGAAGTATCTGAAAAAAAAAAAAAAAAGACAATTTAAAACAAAAATCATAAATAAAATAAAATTTTAAAACCAAGCAAACAAATAAAAACCCCTAAAAACTCCTCCTGGTTGCTTGTATTCTGTCAATTGATGACCTCTAAAGAGTCTTAAACTGGAAAATCTGAAAGACTTCATTTAAATCTGAATTTCTAAGATATTTTCAGGCTCTTTATTTCAAGATTCCCATTGCATTTGTTAAATACATAGATCTAGATATTTACAAATTTTACTGATGGATAATACATGACTGCACATGATTATCTAAGTAATATCAGGCAAATCAGTAAATTGGTGGCAAATCAAAGAAACTGAAAAACCTTTATTTAATCTAGGTGTAAGATCACTCTTTGGGAAACAGCAAAATACATTATCCTCAATGATCTCTTTAAGAAATATTAGTCTCCAGAAAATGTTGAGGCATGTTAATATAAAGTGAAAAGTGCTGCAAGGAAAACAGCACTGAGAAATAAAGTAGAGAAGATATCCTGAGCTTGTGGGCTAGGGAAGAAATGCTATCAAAGAATTTTACCTACAGACAATACAAATTCCTTGGTTGAAGGTGTGGGATATGAGATGGTGGGATTTTTTCATGAAAAACTAGCTAGGGGTAAAAATAATGAAAAGACAGCTTAATTGGTATAAAATCTCTTGCTTTACATAAAGAGGGCAACATGAAACCGAATTATTTCCCAGTTAAAAATAAAGGTGGGGGAAAGAGTGGGGAGAAAAGGGGAATCTTCTGAGAAGTTTAGCAAAGGTAGTTTAGCTCTGCTTTATATTGTCTTGCCTTGTTCTAGAAGAGTTTGATAAATGAGCTATTAATAAATTACAAAAAGAAGTGAATTAGTGACTAGTACTATCTCGGTGAAAAAAATCCACACTACTGAGAGAGCTTCAGATATAAGAATGAAAGTAATCTGTAGACCAATATATATGTTCATATGTGCTATTACTATCATATCTCTATGTAACAATGTCATGTGCACCAAGATGGGATCATGAAAACACACAAATGACTTAGCTGACCTCATCTGGATTTGTGAGAGAAAAGTTCAGATAGGTATGACCTGCAATGACATATTGCCAAATCCAAAAGAAACTGAGCCTACCTATCAACAGCTACCTGTAACTTTACCTTCAGATCTGAAGTTGAAGCCAATAGATCTAAAATTAAAAAGTATCAGAAAGTTAATACCTTCTATACTTTGCTCACTAAACTTTCCTTCCATTAATTCTTGCCTCAGTGGTGAAAATAACAGTTGATTTTGATCTCATGTCAGTTCAAGAGACAGGTGCCAGCCAAACAACACAGAGGATTTCACTGTTTTCATTTTAGGAAAACTGAAGGAAGATCACATGCTGGGCAGGAGAGCATGATGATTGTTTGATAAGATTCCATTAAAGTGAACTGACAGCAAGGTTAGAATTGAACTGGGAAAAACTCACCTGTGTAATATCTGGGAAAGAAACTATCAGTTTGACATTTCCCAGGTTAAAGATTTCACATTATCAAAATGGAAGTCAAGTGCTCCATTTTTAAAGGCAGCACAGACAATACTGGGATCACTCTAACTCCTTCTATACTGAAGAAATCATTTTCTTCCTATGGTGAATATGACAAATGAAGAGTTCTAAAACTACACTAAATTTTGTAAGTATGACTGCAAGTGCACTGTATCTTGCTTTGCCATATAATGATATTGACAGATCAATTTAAATGTGAAGCTAACCCAATTTCTGACTTTTAAAAATATTTTAAATATACTGTTATATCCTCATTAACATTTTATTAATAAGCAGCTGGCTAAGGAAAAGGACAAAGAAGGGAAAGCAAAATTAGATGCAACACTATAGGACGTATTTTCACCTTGATGAACAAGAGTAACTCATTAGGGGTTACTGAAAGTCATACACATGCTTCAGAGGAATAATGCCCTCAAGGTATTTTGAAATTATTAAAATGTTAAAGCAAAAATATTGATCTTTTTATATAAACGAGTAATTTATTAGTGCCAGGTAGGAATACATGTAGTGAGAAATACACACAGACAAGAGGAAAATAATTAAGCAGTTCCAGAATTGTTTCTTTTTTTCTCAATAATGGTGGGAGATAGGAAATGTGAGAATAAAGTAACACTGTAATTTGAAAGTAAAAAAGGTTAAATGCATACATAAATTGTTCAATTTCTTCACTGCTATGGAGGGACTTCTGAATATTGTTTCATATTTCTTTTTTGGAGGGGAAAAAGTTGATGGGATTTGAGAGAAATAGCTGAGAACTGACTGAGAACAAAATGTGTGTGTGACCAGGTACAAACTGAATTTTCTGAAAGTGAAACAGTACCGCATTAAGGGCTCAATCACAAAAAGCACAGTCTACATTAACCATGTGTGTTTCAGTGCTCTATTGGAATAGCGACAGCACATGCAGTGCTTGACAGGATTATCCCCAGACTCCCACCATACACATACACACACACACATACATACATGGACAAGATATTTCCTCTACATCCATATTTTCATTGACTTAATTTTGGATTATGAAATTGTTTCTAGTTTGCTAGTCACATGCTGATCTGAAAAACACTGTCATTAAAATGGTTTCTTTATCAGAAAACACAAAGAAGCTCTGTTTCTCACTCACTACTGTTGTCAAAAGAAAAGGATTAACAGTCACAACCCACAACAAGATGGGCTTGTGTAGGTTGTGCCTGGGGTGGGGACACACGGACTAATCCTCAAGATAAGAGAATGGTAAATTTCTGCTTTCATATGTAAAGTCTGGAGTGACAAATGGCTAACCAATCGTTTACCTTACTGTAGTTCCTTCTTTGTTGTTATTTTGTATGTAAGACCTGGCTTCTTTCTCAAAAGGTGTACTAGCTTTGCAAACTGTTACCCAGCACCATGTCTAGTGCAGAACTGGAATAAAACAAATGTCTTGACTCTGTGTGTTGATTGTGTTTTGCACACCGGGTAAAGAATCCAGATTTGGGACAACACTACCACTGGTTTAGCCTTATAGAGAAACTGAAATTACCCTTGGCAGCTTAAATTCATGAAAAGGGTAAGTCACTGAACCGTAATCAGAAATATACATTTGGACTCTGGTGAATTGTATTTTTATTCACACATACTGTTGTCTGAAATTGGGACTGTTTGTACAGGGGTATTCTCAGCTCCAGTTTACTAGTGTAAGAACTTTAAAACTGACATTTATAGAGAAAATAGTATGACCTGTTCTGACCTATAAAACATTCCTGAAAGAACCAGTCCTTATGGGTGAATGACCATGAGGTACACTCTGTTGAGTTGAAATGTCATTTTTATACACATCTGTTTCCTTTCTGAACTATGTCTCTTGAGCAGACACAGAAATGCCCTACAGTCTATTTAGGAGTTTTCTTCTATCTGTTTTGCTAGTACACCATGACCACAATGTATTTGTTGTAAATGCTGCCTTGTTCATAGAATTTGTATTGAAGACTTCAGTATCTGAGATCAACTGAAAGTGTTCCCTGGTAGAAATGGTGTTGGAGTGAATCCAGAGGAAGGCCACAAAAAAGATTTGAGGAATGAAACACCTCCCTTGTGAAGAAAGGCTGAGAGTGTTGGGGCTGTTCAGCCTGGAGATGAGAAGGCTCCACTTGTCTTTCAATGCTGACGGGAGGCCTATAATAAAGATGGGAAAATCTTTTTAGCAGGGCCTGTTGTGATAGGACATGGAGTTATGGTTTTAAACTAAAAGAGGGTAGATTTAAACTAGATAGAAGGAAGAAATTTTTTACAGTGCGGGTGGTAATACATTGGAACAGGTTTCCCAGAGAAGTGGTAGAAAACCCATCCCTGGAAACATCCCAGGTCAGGTCGGACGGGGCTCTAAGCAACCTGATCCAGTTAAAGATGTGCCTGCTCATTGCAAACAGGGTGGATTAGATGACTTGTAAAGGTCCCTTCCAATCCAAAACATTTTATAATTCTTTGGTTTAAAGGTTGAATTATGTTATATTATTGTTAATCTGTGAAAATGTTAATGGTCATCATACAAAAGTGTGTTACGGCATCAAAAACAAAGGCTGCTAGGAAAAGTTTTTTTGGGCATCGAAAGTGACAAATTGGCAGCACTTAATTCCCTCTGTAATCAGAAAGGAGGAGACTCTCTAGTTGCATTTCAGGTAATAACATTTTGATGCCCGATCACATATTTGGATGTTACTTTTGCCAAAGCTGTGCATTTAGTGCAGCTGCTCTTCCACAGAGAGATCTCTAGAGACTTTAAATATCAATGTGCAAGAATATGATGATAAAAGTAAGTCTATGTTTCTTATTTATTTTTTTTAATTATACAAAAGGACCTACAATAACTATACCAATTACACCGAACTGAGGAAAATACAAAAGCCAAAATGAAATTATCATCATAATATATGATATTTTGTAACTTTTATGTTCTGTGATTTTAGAAAATTCAAATAAAAACAATGCAAAGTAGACAATGGGAATAGATATAAGTCACTGGGAACACAGAAAATATATAGGTCAAACAAAGAAGTGCCACTCTGAGCCATGCAACCATCATTGTTGAAGAAAGACATCTCGGACACCGCTTCAATAGGCCCAACAACATAACTCCCCCTGCAGATTGCAATTCCACATTCAAGTCATTAATCAAATAAATACCATGTCATTTTGATGACAGAGCAACTCCATACCTTCAAGGATAATCTTTTATGGACTGCCACGAGTTCTGGGTGCTACTGGAATAGGTCCTTAGTTCTATCTTCCTGCCTGAAGGCAGAATCAATCATACTTAAGCTAAATTAAGGCATATTTTAAATCAAGTTTCGTGAATGGGAATTACAAGTTTTGTCAGTCATTTTGATTTAGTAATCATTTTGATATGAGCAAAACCTCAGCATTTTTGTAAATCAACAAACTATTGGGATAGGCAAATAATTTTCTTCACTAGTGTGACTAAAGAAGCCACTAATGTTGTCCACAGAAATAATGCAATTGACTGTGTGCAATATCACAAAGGAGACACAGTAGTGGCCTAGAAATAACTAACTTGAAATAAGCTAATTTGAGTGCCAGTTGCAGTTTAACAGAGTTTAATGTGTGCTTTTTACTGTGATGAGCTCTGTATTGTCAAGCCTTTCTGATTACAAATAAACTTCAGCTCTGTAGTCTCTAGTTTTTTTGAATTCTTCTACAGCGGCTTTACATTGCAATTAGTTTGCTCAGTGGGGTAGGCTGAGGAGAGTGAAAGGGCTGATGAGGAACCGATACTTAAGTGTGGTTTCCCTCACAGTTCTATAATGTATAGAAGTCTGAATCCAGGCTGGGTAACGTCATTAAATAATTTATTTGTACCCATCAATACCTACTTCAGTGTGCAGATTCTTACAAAAAACATGAAAAAGAGTTCTGCAAGTAGCCTCTTCTGAAGAAAGCACATGGCCTTAGGCTCCTGCCTCTCCTACTAAGTTTTGAAATCTACTCTTCAGGTAAAGATTGTTCATAGGTGATTTTCTGCTTCCTTCCCTGGGTGAGTGGACTGGAATCAAATGCAAAAATCTCTGTCTCTTATGACCTTCCTGTTTTATACATTATTCATTATTAATGGTGGCTTAGAGAATATTTGCGCATTCTCTATTTTAGAAGAACTATATTTAATGTCCACTGTTTTTCCCATGACAAATACGATGTGTAAAAATGAAAATAAAAATCAGGAAGCAAGATTTTATTTTTAATTTTATTTTACTAGGAAGTTTAAAGAAGAGGTCTGTTATATTTAGATAATATAGTTACTACTTTTATGACAAGCATAAAGTCATAAATATCAGGTCATTGGTTTGAAAAACTTCGCATCAGCTCAGTGCTAGTTCTTAGACTGAATTTTTTTTTTTTCAAGTTTTGTTCTCAGGCATATTGACAATTTGAAGCATGCACTCAATAAGCAAAGGAAAACATAAAAAGAGCCGTCATTTGCAAATTATCTTGTTTGGAGAAGAGGGAATTCAATTATCTTATTTGGAAATGAAAAGGTGAACAGAATTTAAAGCCTTCAAAAAGGCACAGTCTTTGCTTAGCACTAGGGAGTATGTTACAATATTACTCTGGCTATGCCAGTTGGCATGCAAGATTTCCACTTAGCAGTACAGAATGTTGTTAATGTTCCTCGAATGTTTCTAAATTCAAATTAAATACTTCCTCATTCTGTGTATATGCTGGGACCATTCTTTCATGGCTTGAATAGATCAAACTGTGTTACTCAGACTGCTGTGCCTATCTTGATGCACAGACAAGAATAACTAGGGTAATTTGAGATGGGGTTTTTTTGACTCAGGGTTTTTTGACTTTGTAGTTTTACCTTATGAAAGAACTTTCCAGCTGCAAGCATTTATGAATGGTAACAAAATTTACAATGTCACAACAGGTTAACAAACATTCATGTCTAGAAGGTACCACACTAACCAGTGTGACATATATCAGAAATAGAAATAAAGCCATCAAATGCATACCACCTACAGCAAAGTATTTATTTATTTATCTGTTTAGTAATCATCTGAGATCCTTGTTTTACCCTTACAAATTCAGTTTTTCTGCGTATTCATGTCTTGTTTTTCTTAAAATGAAAAACACATTTCACCTAGTTTGAGGTGGTTTCAAAGCTATAATTTTCAGAACATATTAAGAACTTCCCACTCAGTGCTACCCCACTTGCATGTGGAAAAAAGAGACATCCAAAATGACTGTTTATCTCTGACAATACAGAAAACAAATCTCTAATATTTGCCTGAGTGTTCTTTAGCCATTTGTTTTTGAAATAGTTCACAGCTATTAATAACAATTCAAATTGCATCACTTAATTCAATAGATGAACACTGATCCTGCATCCAGCATTTAAACTGGACTACTACAGCTTGTTTTTGAGAAGGTATCAGCTCAGAAAATGTTGGAAAACCTTACTGTACCATTTTCGGGTTGAGTCATGAGAAGAAGGAGCTTCCTTTTGTGCTCTATTCTCCCTCCTCTCTGAGTACATGTAAAATGCTATGGCAGACTCTCGCAGTAAGAAAATAATTTCCCTTTCTATTTATGCAGTATGTAACATTTTGTCTTAACAACGATTAGCACAAAGCCTCATCCTTAAAAGTAGCATCTTCATTAACCTCTGTCAGTGCTGTCTAGGACTTTTCAGCAGAGGGAGACATTGTGAAAAACTGATCTTGGTTTATTTCTTTCCCGTTTGTCTTGAAGGTCAATGAAGACTGTCTCATTTTGTCTTGTTTGACTAACTTGAAATTCCTTTGAACAGCCAAGTGCAGAAGTTAAACTCATCATCAAATGCTGAGATCATATTTTCTGTGTAAGGCACAGTGTGTGGGGAGAAATATGAACTAAAAAAAACCCCAAACAGCCAAAAAAAGAACTGTACATAACTAAAGAAGAAATAAGGGCTCGTGAAACAAATATTACTGTATTAAACAGAAACTAACTCTAAATGAAAAAAAAATACTTTAGAAGAGAAAGAATTTATTTTAGGACCATCAATACTTAAGATTAGACAATTTTCTTTTTTCTAGTTCTTCCTCTGACTGATGTAATTGTATGTGACTGTAACAGGGTCTGAAATTTTGTAAGCTGATGGTTTGATAGAGAAAATTTTTGAGAGTTTCAGCAAAATGGGTTCAATAGAGGGCCATGAAAAACTGATGGTTATATTCTCAAATTTGTATTCATTATTTTGTTTTTTGTTTAATCTTTACTGTGCATGTACTTATTCAGAGATGAAACTGTTCATAGGTAGCTGCAGCGCCAACCACTGCAAGTAAGATCTGGTATTGTCACTGCTCTGTGTACCAGTTTCAAAAGGGCATAGAGACAGTGAATCAGTGCAGTGGCATCAGAAAATCTCTTTAAAATCTCTCTGAACTAGGATTATAACAGTGAAATAGAAAGTGTAGGAATCATCACATGATGATAAGGAGAGAGAGAAGGTAAAAGAGACATTCCAATAAACAAAGATAGAAAATGTGATCCATGTATATCTCCATATATATTTATGCTGTGCATTTAATGTGGCAGGGGATGGAGAAAACACATGACAACATGAGTTTTTAATCACATCCTACCCATAGGATAAAATTAAATGCTTGAGTCCACAACACGATGTTAGAAAAATTTGTGAAACCAATGAAGAAAGTGGCTTTTTGTAAGCCAATGCCACTTTCCACTTAATCGTGTTCCGTGGAGTTTGATAAGCTATTAATATCATTTTCCCACTCAAGCTCGAGGGACAAAGGTATCTACTGTCTCTAAATGTCAGCGTCATGTATCTGCATTTTCTACTGACTTATATGGAATTAACATTTTCTGTTTACTTTGTTAAAACCCTAGGAAATTACACTCTCAGCACATCATCATTATTAAAGTTTAAAGGTCAAGTTCTAAACAAAAGTTGCAAGATTATGCTTCCTTATGTAACCCTTATTTTCTACCCTGTTAAATGAGGAATTCTAATTTTGTTCTTAAATACGTGATCACATGATTACACGATTACATATAATTGCATGAATATAAGCTATTTTTTCCCAGTGATTTCTGTCTCATTTTGTTCACAAAACTGATATTACCTAATCATAAGCATTTGCTTATGTTCTGCTCCTTTTAATTTTTCAGTGCTTTGTTTCTAATTTTGTAGAATATTATACATGCAATTGTTTAGTATACTTGACTTTTTTCTTTATTTTTATCCTTGTCAACAGGTCTTTTTAAAATCAAATTTTCCTTAATGCCACATAACCATTTGTTCTAAAATTATCATTTCACTCCATTTTAATTACCTTCTATATAATTAGACAGTGATTTCTAAGTTGGAGTGAAGCAGTATAAGAAGAAAAACACTCATCAAAACTTAAAAGTTATAACACAATGTCATAGCTAGCTGACAACATCCTACATGAAAACTAAAAGTTTCCTCATACGTGCACTGGAAACCACATTATATAGCATAAGATTATACCCTAGGAATCTCCAGTGATATTTTTTTTAAATATGGAAATCTATGTTTTTGTTATTTGTTAGACATAGCACGTGCCACTACAATAAACAGAAGTTTCTGTACTAATACTGATATTCACTCATGCCCAACTATCAGAAATGCTCTTCATAAAGACTAGAATTATCTGTCCAGAGCTTTGTCTTTTTAAACTTCTCTTTTTTTTTTTTTTTTTTTTCAGTAATTAGTTAGCCATTTGAATGTGAAATGAGTAGGAAAAAAAGGAAGTTTTTCCTTGTCACACTAAAAATAAATAAATCTCATAGCCATTTATTTTTCAAGGGGTCTATAGCCAGGAGAACTGAAGTTCTTTTGAAAGCTAAAGCTTTACAAAATAACCTTCAGTGAGGAATGGTGCCTTTTATTGTCCTATAGGAAATCCGTTTTGATTTGAGAGAATGATAAGCCTTTGAAAACTGTGAACTGAAAATACACAGTAGACTTTTTACTAAGCTCATAAAGTGCCCAACTGAGAAAGGATTCACTGCACATGAATAAGAGCTAAATTAGCTGTGTATTGAAAGTCTCATCAAAAGCAAGGCTGTTAAGTCCTTGGTAGAACTTGGGTCCCAGTGAAGGGTTTCTGCACGTTTTGTCAGGTCCTCTGGAGAGTTCACCATTCTCATGCGCTATAAGATCTCTTCAGCATTCTTTGGCTGATCTGAACTCTAAACCATATCTTACAGCAGATCTGAAAAACAGGTTTTTTGGGGGTTTTAGGTTTGGTTGGATTTTTTTGTTGTGGGTTTTTTTGTGGGGAGAGGCTAAATTATTTGTTTTTCCTTTCAGACATCTTTCTTAAACAGGGAATGTGTTTCACATGAAGAAAGGACTTAGAAGTAGGATGTACCCAATTCTTTAGCTCAGGATTGTGTTATGACTTCTGAATGACAGTCATCCACAAGTTCAAAGAATGGACAGATCTTTTGTTTTAATTTTATCTGTATAACAAAAGACAATCACTATTCCTGTATAAAAGGGAAGATACAAGAGATGAAAGAAAGAATTAAACAGGCAGGTAACAATGGATTTCAAAATAATCTCACAAAAATATCACTCCATATGTAGTTTCATGCATGCATGTTGTTTTAGCTTCTGTAATAGAACAATAAACACCACTACAAGTCTTTAAAATGTTGATGGTATTTTATAAGAAAGCTTTAAAGGAAATACATATGGACGTCCTAAAATGTCTTACAAAGCACATGTTCCTTGTCATTGTTTTCATAAGAACCACATTCAATGTATGCTTATTATTGTTAAAATATATAAACACAAGAATAAATCTCACACCGAAATAATTAATAGAGAATTATTATTATGCAGTCATAAGAATATGAAAATGAAGAGACTTTTCTTACCCTGAGTGACGTACAATCTGCTCATGGACTGTTTTTACTAGATTTTCATACCTCTGATGCTAGTACTGAAAAGATGTTCTAGACTTTTCATATTCTGGAAATAGATCTTTCTAATTTCCAAGTCAAATTCTTGATGAGTTGATAAATATTTCTTCTCATGTCAACCATACCTTTCAAATTTAATGGGACTTTTTTTCCAATTTGTTCAATACCTAGATGAATTTATTTAAAAAATATAAATTAATAAATTATCTTTTGACTTTTATTGTGACTAGATAATCTGTATAAGCTTTTCTATGACACAAAGACTGAAGTTATCCTCATAGTAGTTAGTTCAGATGCTATTAGCAGCCTAGCAATAGCCTCACTGAGATGAGAGTTGCCTCATTTGCTCTGTTTCTAAAAATTGAATCTGTATTTACACTGATTTTTCTCCATAGATGTCAGAAGTGAGAAATCTGTGAGAGATGTTTTGTCTCTCTCCAAGTCAAGCTTTGTTGTTTGCTTTAGGCTATTAAATAAGATCTACAAAGAAACTCCACTTATTCTCATTCCTCTGGTTCTGTTTTAAACATTAACTTAACATTTCATGATATAAGGAATATGCACAAAGATGACTGAGTACCTGTATATGTGTCTATTAAATTGGGGAATTATTTCCCAGCGTTTAGGAAATGACTTATCAGACAAGATTTTCTCTCTTTAGTAGTCATGGATGCCTAATTTGAAGAAACTGAACTAGAATATCCTTCTCTTTTTATTTAAACAGATCAAATTATTTTCAGGAGATTAAAAAAAAAAGTATTCATTGTTCACCTAGGCTGAAAAATTGATTTTGATGAGAAAGGTTCTTACTTTATTGTCAATTGCATATGAAGAACAAATATACTTTGAAATAGAATATTTGATTGATTTTGTGTAAATAAATTAAATAAAAATGTTCACTTACATAGGCATAGAAGAACCAGATCAAGACAATGTTTACGATGTATGATTAGCAATAATTGAAAAGTATAGATTTACACCTACTTTAGTTTTGCACATGTGCATCCCTTTGCACATATGCATTGCATGAAAATTTTCAGGAAGTACTGTACCCTAATAAGGACAGTTGCCTACTTTGCATTATATTTGGGTGCCACAAACAAGTCAGTATATGTATGACAATACACAGAGTAAAATTCATAGAGAACAGAGAAGTTAGTCAGGCTTAGTAAATTTGCATGGATAAGATTTTTTTTTTCCTCTGGTCAGGAGACAATTGGCACAATTTTAGCCTGTTACTGATAAGATTAATTTGCTATCACATTATCAACTTCATTTTCTGTTGCTCGTGGGGAACTGCAACTTACACCAAACTATGTTTTAAGTAAAGCCACCCTAGTCTTTCAACTAGATGGCACTGGCTTGAGAAGAGCTTTTAATTCTGCTAGAGTCATAAACTTGTAACAAAAGTAATGTGACAGATCTACTGAAATTTATGAATGAATTATTACTGGAGCATACAGTCCTTGATTTTTGCACTTTAATATCAATCTTTTGGCAGCATAGCTGCTGCAGATGATAAAAAAAAACAAAAACAAAAACAAAAATGCCTCTCAGCTTTTATTCTTATTTGTGTGTTGACCTTAAATTACCCCTTTTCCCAGATGGCCAGTCATTTCTCAGTTCTGAAACGATGACTGGCACCATTATGCTTGTCATACTACTGCAAACCTGTTGTCTTTAAATTCTGTACTATATGAAGTGTTTTGTGACCATGTGCAAAAAAAAAAATAAAATACAAAATTAAAGAACAGAGTTATTCTCTGCTTGACAAAGAGAGGAAAAAGAACATAAAAGATTATTACCCTAGAGCTGTTCAGATATTGTTCTAACACTATTTGTTTTATTTAGATTTACTCAAATGAAATCAGCTCTACTGTCATAGTGAAACAAAGCTATTATTTATATTCTTCTGAGTAAAATTCATCAATCATTCTATCAAAATTGAGGCTGACAGAAGAACTACCTTTTTCCCCAAACATATGTTTGGGCAATCTTGGACTCATGGTTGAAGATAAACTCTGAGATGTTTTAGAGAGAAAAAGGAGTCCTAGAACAGTGCAGAAAATGGTATGGTAAACATATTATGCCAAAGGGTTTCACAACAGGAGAAAATGTTTGTCTTCAGCAATATCACTACATTCTTTTCTGAAAAACACCATAGCCCACAGATTAATAAAGGATCCTTTCCCACTCCTACAGAGGTAGCAAAATAGATTGAAATGGAAAGGACTCCCTTTGCAGTATACAGTATATATTACAGCTTGAGCTCCTTTTCTGAAAAGCATGTGCTCACCTGATTATGATCTAAGTAATACATACAGTGTCAACTTCTTTTTAGTGGTGAGCTTTTCTGCAGTTGTGAAAGTTCCTGCACACACACATTTTTTCATTTCATCTGTCCAATTACTAAGACATTTAGACTTTTTTAAGAGGGCAGGGTAAAGCTATTTGTCATAATTTTCTTTTTATGCATACAACATATAAGTACTTATGCACACACAAACCTGATAGATGTAGGATTTTCTCTTTCTTTATATATTCTTAAATCTATTTTCTTTAAATTGTCATTCACTTCGTTTTTCTGGTTTCAGGACTCACCCCTTTTAACTTACACTTTGTAAGTCTATTCATCACTTTCTGTTATTCTACTATTCTTTTCCTCCTTTCTTCTTTCAGCCTACATTTAAATCTGTTGTTTACAAACAGAGGAGGACTTGTGAATGGTGTGATGGAGGCCATTTTAGGCATTGCAATCATGAAACAATAGTTTCCTGTTCCTGAAGTAAGGAGGTGGGTCAGCAGAACCTGGAGGGCATACTTTGGTCTGTTTAGGATAATGATTGACAGAATCCCTTGGGAGGCAGTCCTGAAGGGCAGAGTCCAGGTAGGCTGGACAGTCTTCAAGACAGAAATCTTAAAGGCTCAGGAGCAGGCCATCCTGGTATGCCGAAAGTTGAGCCATCGTGTTCTTCTGACATGGCTAGAACTCAGGGAAAAACCAGGTCAATAAACTACAAGAGAATGATCAAGACAATATAGAAATACTAAATATAGTTGTTTCCTAATACTTCCATAGTAACGATAAAACTTTTTATTACTGCCAAAGTAAGCTAATAACCCGCCTGATGCTTGTTGTTTTCAGCTCTTCCTCTAGCTTGTTAACCTCAGATTTTATGACTCTGTATTAATGGAAATAGTTATTGAAAAAGTAATTTCTTAACATTTCTCCCAGAGTATAATTTCCATAAAATATTATCAGAACACATTTTTTCCCAATTCAAAACTTAGCAAGTAGACAGAAGTTCAAATGCTAGGGCATTCTAGCATTCATTTTAATTCAAAGAAAGTTACATGGCTTCTCTGATATTTTCTTCTATTTCTTTCCACCCTGTAGAAGTGGGAAATGAGTGATAAAACCATCAAAATGTGATAAAAAGAGAAGCATTTGTGTTTGGTTTTTTTTGTTTTGTTTTTGTTTACATTGTTGCTCTCATTGCTAAAATTCTCAGGGGAATTATCATCATTTTACTATGATCTCTGTTATTAATATTCCTCACTTTAATGCTGCATATGGAACCAAATATCGCACAGGTAACTTGCTACATTAGTGTTCACAGTAAGAATGAACTGAACTTGGCTAAATACTGTGCATTTACCCTATGGACACCTCTCTTTTTTCCTTCCAATTCCATTCCCTGTTTCTTGAAAGAGTGAGCATGAAGCAATATATAAAAGAAAAGTCAAATATAGTTTTCCTGGTATTTTTAACTGATAAATATGTACAATATGATTTTACTACCAAAGACAAAAGCACTTCTCTACATAATTTGATCGTGTTAATTATAGATCATTAATTAAGGCAAAGATGGAAATCAGCAAAGTGGTAACAATGTTTTAAACTATATCAATCTAAGAAAGATTCTTCACAGTCAGAAAGGTCTTAAAAGAATTTCACAAAATTGTGCCCAGACATTAAAATAAGGTCATTTAATTCCTGATGGAGACTTCAGGCTTATGTGTTGCTATTCATCTCCTGAAGTTTGCCTGAAACATATCCCCAAAAAAGAGTGAAGCCAGTAGAGCTACCTAAACAAAATCAAGCAGATACATTTTATCTTGCTGAGTAAAGACAGGAATCTCAGATATTAAAATTTCTTTTGTAGCCAAAAAGGAAAGTAAACTTAAACATGTCTGAGGTGGTGCTTAATTTAAGGATGACCCTGTTGTATTAATATATTCTAGTGATATGTCTGGAGTGTGCTTGCTTTCTATCCTAGTATGCCTAATTTGCAAGAAAAACATCACTAATCATAAAGGAGGATATAGAAATATATTCATTATTCATTATCAGTTATCGATTATTATCAACAGCCTTGCAATATCTCAGACTATTTCACTTGAAGTGGTAACTACCTCAAAATGTAAATGCTGCAAACTTCAAGAAAGAATAACCACTCTACCATTGCACTGTATACACTGCTGTGTGTACTACATAAAACCACACACAGTCTCCAAAGATGTATCACCAGATTGAAGCACATGCCAAGTGAATTATTAGCCTAAATAATAATCTACCTGACAATACGGATATGCCCAAACCTTTATGAAATAGTATGGCTACAATATAATGCCAATATTTCTGAGGCAAATAAGTAGAAAAAGTCATTTCTTTACGTCATAAAAAGCCTGTAGAACTGTTGTCATTGTCAGTGAAGATGGAGTATCATCTGATACACATTAATATGATTAATTTTAAATAGTATATAAAATGAAACCTAGTTTACATCACTTAGGGCAGTCACTTTAATAAAAGAAATCTCAAAGGTGGATGCATTTAAAATAATCTGGATTTGAGTAGTATAGATCACTTAGACTGGGACTCACAACGCTTATTTTGTAGGCATTTGCATCTCAGCTAGCTATCATTTATACAGATGTGAGAAGGAACTAGGTAACTCTAGGACAAATTTTAGATATCTAGTTTAGGAAGAGACATCTATTGCTTCACTGTTTTTATCATTGCATTACAATTGAGAGAAATATTTTTAAAAACTCATTAATACCATTTCTGATTAATATTGAAATAATTTGAAATACTCTAAAAATATTACACTATACTTCTATTTGAAATCTTACTTGCAAAAAACCTCCAAAGCAATAAATGCTGACAAATTCTAACCAAAAAAAAGAGGCCACTTTGAAACCCACAAAAATGCACTATATAACTAATAAGAGGTAAAGTGCAGATCTCAAAAAAAAAAAAAAAAAAAAAAAAGCTAGGTTTTAAAACAAGTCCATTATTATCTAAATCATATATCCACTCTAACAGTCTGAAATTTCCTAGGAAAAAAAAATAAAAATGTAACCAAACTCATTATTCTGAAAGACTACATATTCACTTCACTTCATGCCCTCTGAATAGTTCAGCTAAATACATCAGGATTGGTTACAAAGCATAAACTTAAGCTCCGGTGCAAGTCTTTACAGCATCAAGGCCAGTATCAGCAACCCTGAGCATTCACATTCTCTTAAGCTGATCTCATTTCCTCTTCTTGTCCTCCATCCTGCCTCTGGATGTTTAGAATAACAATCACATTGTAGTTTGCTGTAAACTGGAAAAGACACTTGAGAACAAAATGTTCATTCTTGGGATTTCCCAGGAGGCAAAGACACTAAATTACACATACATTCAATTTCTGTTTACACAATCAATGAAAATATCCACCACAAATCATTTCACTAACATTGGATGCAATTGACTTTAAAATTAATTCCTTTTCACAGTTTCACTGGAGTCAGAAGGGAAATAACACCATTCAAAACATATTAAGTGTATTCTACCTTCTAATGTAGTCCCGATCCCTAAGATGTGTGTTTTTTCAGACAGTCTGGTACCTCCCTTTCTTTTCTTTAAAGTAGTTGTCAGCAACTTAAACCTCAGCAGTTTTTGTTAACAAGAAATCAACTTTCTCTTCTTTTGCTATATCCAGCCCCTTTAAAAAAAAAAATTAACGAGCATTTACAAAGTTGATCACACTAACCTTATGCATAAAATTTTATAAATGGCTTACAAATTGCTCCAGTGACGCTAACAAATCTACCCTGTGTTTCTGCTGTTTTAAAACTAGACTTAAGTATTGTTTTGTTACTTCTTTTTCTACCTTCCTACACTTTCACATTTTAAACCCTCCTATTTTGTTTTTGCATTGTCTAATCTATAATTTTTCTACAGATAAGAGAACAGGGCAATGGTTAACTTAGTAAATTGCAGTATTTCTTTCTAACATCTTCACATAGAATGGATTCCCATGCTGTCTTTAAAAATGGACCCTGAGTTTAAAAATGGACCCTGAGTTAACATTTCTGGAACACTTATCCGTTGATTCACAGTGTTCAATATACTGAGATGCTCCATAACGCCATTTTTGTATTTAGCACAATTATTTAAACTACCGTCACCACTTAACATTCACCGTCACTTCCAAATTCCACTTTCCTCTGCTTTTCTCATTGTGCTGTCACAGTTTTCCTTTTTTTAATTTGGATTCTTTTTCACTTTAGTCTGTGAGTAAGGCAGGATTTTGCTTCAACTCTTTTGTCAATGCTCTACAATCCACCTAGAATCACAGCAAAACTGTTCTTTCTGAAGCAGAACTTCCTTTCTCCCTCCGAACTCTTATCACTGATATATCACAGGAGAACAATCTCCCTCCAGGTCCAGAGACACTAGCAATCCTTCCTGATTCCAGTTCTGAGCAAACTCTTTTTTTTTTTTTTTTTTTTTTNTTTTTTTTTTTTTTTTTTTTTTCCCATGACTGAGACTATTCTTTGCTCTGAACTTGCAAAGTATTGTGCAGATCTATTTTCATTCATTCAGATCAGGACACACAATGCAAATCCATGTAATTGACCAGTAACATTCTCCACTTTCCCACTGGCCTTCTCTCTACATTCAAGAATATTGGGAATGACAGCCATCTAAATTTTTACTCCTTTTAACCAGTCATCTTAATTGTTGCCTTCCCTTACAGGGCACGTAAAAACTTGAGAAAGTGGGAGCCAAAGAGTGTGCTCATGTGATATGAAGAGCTCTGGTTTTGAAGGTTTTTTTCTAGAAATGAATGTTCAAAGTCACAATATATCAAAGTCTGTTTAGCTGGTCACTTTGATCATCTTCAATCAAATTACTTCTTAAATGAATGAACCATAACCACTGAATAGATTACTTTATTAAAATGTCATATTTGTGAAAAATTGTCTACAAAAAACACTGCAGAGTAGTTTCACGATTCTTTTGACAACGCTTAGTAACAGACTGAAAGGAAAGATCTATTTATTCTAGTACAGCTGTTTGCTTTCTATAATTTAAATAGTCTGCAGACTAAGATAATGCTTCAATCTCAAAAGCTTAATTAATCAATTTAAAGTCAACCTATCATAGCATTCTATAGTGCTAATGAAGAGTACAGTGACTTATTTTTTAGATTGCTCTTAACAGATGTAATTAGTGAATTGTAGGCTTGAGCTCAGGAAATAAACTTCACTTAATAATTTGTGGAGCAGATGTGCATCAACAAATTGTATCAAAATGTACTGGCATCAAAGTTTTTCACTGAGACCCTGAGAAACAAACCTTTGAAGTGGATCTGCAACACATTTTTATCAATTTAGTAACCAAAAATTGAAAAAAATTTGAAGCTCAAAAATTAGTTATTTTTAAAATGCAACCAAAAATGAGTCTTTTAGATAGAAATAAAAGCAAAGTCAAACAAACAAAAAAACCTTCTCAGCCTCTGAGAGAGATACAATAGTATCAGAAACCAGTGACTAGGATTAGAGTATAAGAGTAGCACTTCCCTGCTTCATGTGTCTTTGTGTCCTTGTGTACATCTTTTTTATTTTTCCAAGCTTCCACCCAGCTAATACTTTTCTGATTGTCTGGCTTGCAACAAACTCTGTAAAGTCCTTCTTGAGCCTTAGGAAAAGATTCTTTCTAGAATTTCCAAGGTCTTCTCTGTCTGTGAGGAGCTCATTTCAGCAAAGTCCCGGCAACTCCACTCCAAATCTTCACTATTCTGACAAATTTTTTTGCTAGACTACAGAAGTGCTTGTCCCACAGCACTCTGAAAAAATCCCTCAACTGAGGGTGTTCTCTCCTCAAACACAGTTTCTTGTCTCCTAAATGTCTGTCTGACCTGGTATTCAATTATAGCAAAGCAAACTCAGATTCTTCGTAGCTGTATTTAGCCTCACCCAAGGAGGAGTATAACAGAGTAACACACAAAACCTATATATCACACTCACCAAAACAACAACAAAAAGTTATCTGCACATAATTGAATGAAAGAAGTTTAGAATTAATGGTTTAAAACTGCAAAACTTTACTCTGCTACTACACTGTGGTGCTGTGTATCAATAAATCAGCTAGGTATGAGACTCGGGCTAGGTTAAGTAACATCTAAATTTGTTAGAGCTTCATTAGTATTATCTCTACAAGGCATTAATGTACAGAACACTAATGTATTCCAAATAATATTTGGTATTATTCACTGCTCCCTCACTCTTGCTAGTATTGCCAGAGCAGAAAGAAATGTGTTTTAAATGAAATTAAAAAGGAAAAAAAAAAGTACACATAAAGCTTGCATGAAAATCAGACAAATTTACTTCTCTTGCTCTACTTACTAGTTGTAATTATAATTTCACACTGTTTGTTTATGTGCAGAAGCAATGCCTGTTGGATCACATTAACTTGCATGTAGAAGTGTGAGCAATCAAATCCTATTAATTTCAAAGAGGATTCTCAAAGGGGAATCTTTAGTTGATGCAAATTAATGAAACTTTTTTTGACAACACTAGCAAAAATAAATGATATTAAAACCAAAATTTGTAAGCGCAGGGAAACAGAAGGGAAAAGATCTCACAGCATAGCTCAGTTACAGTTTAAAGTCCTTTGCCTTCATCAACTGTTCACAACTGCAAATTCAATTAAAATAGTATTAGTCCTCTACCGCAAATTACAGGAGCAACACAATTTTGTTCCACTGCATAACAGAAGGAAACAATCTGGTAACCGGAACAACACCAAAGACAGTTCACCAGAGGATCCTAAAGATTTTTGATCCAAGCCTTCCTTCAATAAATGTTTTGTCATGCATTTAATTTCTTCTAGAGATTTAATTCTGTAAACATAAGCATAAAGAAGTAAAAACCAAGCACTATATTGACAGAGCTGAAGTAAAGCATGTTCTGATGATTCTGACTTGCTAAATAAACTCATTTTTTCTGGGATAGAGTTAATTTTCTTCATAGTAGCTTGTATGCTGCTATCTATGGTTTTGTGACCAAGACAGCATTGTTAACACTTTGATGTTTTAGCTGTTGCTGAACAGTGCTAGCACAACATCAGGTCCTTTTCTGTTTCTCATGCTGGGGGGGAATGAATTGCACAAGAAACTGGGGGGATACATAGCCAGGTCAGCTGACTCAAACTGATCAAATGAGTGTCCCATAACATATAACATTGTGCTCAGCAATAAAAGCTGTGGGGAAGAAAAAATGAGGACATTTAGAGTTACAGCTTTTCCCAAGTAATCATTACGCACAATGGAGCCTGGCATTCCTGGAGATGGCTGAACACCTGCCTGGCAATAGGAAGTAGTGAATGAATTCCTTGGTTTGCTCTGCTTGAGCATGCAGCTCTTACTTTCCTTATTAAACTGTCTTTATCTCAAGCCATGAGTTTTCTCAGTTTTACCCTTCTGATTCTCTTCTCCATCCCACTGTGGGGGAGTGCACACATGGCCATGTGGGGCTGAGCTGTCAACTGGGATTAACCCACAATACAAAGTAATGCAGCCCATAAGGCATACTGGAACCAATTTCTACTCCATACACAATAATTAAAATACAAAGTTATTGTGCTCTTGAGAGCAGTTTCATATTATAAAGATAACTTAGGTGTATTCGTTGAGTGTGAGCATTAAAACATAATTCAAACTGTTTGCATTGCTAAATAGTTGGAATGTCAACAATTTCAGTTTTTTAAATTTTGTAAGTAATAATAATGATAATAAAAAAGGCAAGCAATGCCCAGAAATCATTCCACCAGTGCCAGAGTTCATTATCAAATCATGTTATAATGTACTTCAAATGCAGAATATTTTATTCTTCATGCAAGCGTCTACAGTATATCTAAGCATTCTTGGTACAAGGAGGATGAAGTACAGGCCACAGCCCAGTTACAGTGGTAGACTGATTATTTGTGAAAGCAAAGGAAATACGAATGAGCAACACAGACCAATACTTATCAGTAACTAGTACCTCAAATGTTCAAAACTAGTGTTCAAATGTTATTCTGAGAACATTATTTCCTGACAAAATAGATGAGCCATGTTTTCATGTAAGAGTTCAAATGTCAATTGTCTAGCCTTTCTGTCAGTATTTTCACAAATTAGACTAGACAGCTTGAATGATTTAGCTCTTAATGGGCTATAGTATCAGCACAGAAGAAGTAGAAGAGTGGCATAGGAGCAATGTGTTTTTTAATTTAAAACCAAAAGAAATCATTGTGTTTATGTGATCTGGCCTACCACATAAAGAAAGGCCATAAGATTTCTTACTTCACTCCAGTGGCTAGAGTTTAAAACCACTTTATTTGCAAAGAAACACCATTCCCTTAGTAAAACGTAGTCATCAAAAATACTCTGTAACTACGGGAATTGTTGCAATGATTACTCATCATGCTTGCTAACACATTTTATCAGTAGCCCTATATAGTTACCTTTAATTTCCAATCTTTGATAATAGTCTTTTTTTTTTTTTTTATTTTGTGGACAAGACTATTTTCTTCAAAAACTTGGATAAAATAATTTTCTAATCTTTGTACTACCTGCCTGGTTGAGCATTACTTTTCAAACACAAGGTACTGTGATTGAATTTTCACACTTGCTTCCTAAGCTGTCGTGGTGACAGGTTTGTGTCCAACAGCCGTTTCTAGTTCCACTGGCACAGCATCTTGCCTGGAGCACTCCCTGGGAACAATCTCTGCAACCAGAGAATCGTTGCTGATCTCTCTAATTGCATGGGCAACCATGGCCACTTATATAGGACCTTCTGTTCAGAATTTGAGTGTATCAGGGTAGAAAAGTAATGCTGTAAAAGCAAAGCTGTAGCTCCAACTTGAATGAATTTCTAGAAATTAAAGGATATGTCTATACCTCAGCAACATAAATAGCACTTTCAAATAAATCTCTTCCTCATTTGTGTCATTACACAGGTACCTCAAAATCTTTTCAGAACTTCAGGATTTCTTCCCTGTTTTCTGGGTTTTCTTGAGGTTTTTGGTTTAGGTTTTCTTTTGATTTTTTTTCATAGATAGAAAAATATGATCTCTAATTTTGAGATTCAGCTTGTGAAGTGACACACAACTTGTCTTTTCTCTTGCTTTCAGTTTTCCAATGATTGAATAAATACCTAACCTGCAAATCAAGCTCTCAGGAAACTTTCTGGGGAAAATTCTTCACCACTCTCAAAGTCCTTCTCTTGTTCTCTTAAAAAATATCTACTCAGTAATCTATGGGGTTTTTTTAAATGGCTACCTCATCCAGAGCAAAACAGCTTGGTGTTCTCCTTTTGTTTAGTACATTGTAGTCAAAATAAAGATATGGAAGAAACAAGTATTTAAATTTGTGGTCAACTGCAGTTTACTCAGATTTCCACATCCATACAGATGCTTACATAATGTGATCAAATTCTTCTAGTGATAGCTTATTCGGCAATCAAAATTATTTTCTACACAGTTCTTAAGGCAGAGTTCCTGGTACTTTATTCACTTTCACTGCTCTTCTCTGAAAGCTCTTTAACTGTTTCAATATCCTTCTTGCGGTGACAGCATCTGAATTATACACAGGATTCCAACAAATCAGACAATGACAATGTTCTTTTGCTCCTATTAAATATTCTGGTTGACATGTAAAAGGAATAAATAGGTGGAAGGAAAAAATTTTATTTGCTTGCTATAGCATTGCACTTAACATTCATGTTAACCAGATTATCTGTCACAACTTTTTCAAAATTTACTTCTGAAGATAGAATGCTCTGTTGTGTACGTATGGCCTATGTTCTCTGTTCATATCTTCCTGTTTTACAATGGATTGTATACTGTTTACTCGCACATTATCAAATCATGGATGATTCACTAGCTTTTAAGCTAAGATAATCAAAAATATGATTTGGGGGCGAGGGGCAGTAGCATATATGGTGATTCCAATTCCAGCTCCTCTCATTTCTTAGCAAGACCTTTAGCGGTCAGATGTGTGAAATTTACAGAAGAAATCTCAGACAACCCTAGACAGCCTTTTGTTTTTCACATCTTATGGTTCTTTGATTAATTCAGTTCTTGGCAATTCTGTTTTAAATGAATATTTACTTTTTCTTTCTTCCCACTCTTGATTATTTTACTAGTCCAACTCCTTGAATATGAGCTCTTGTTTCTATAGAAATAGAAGATATCTAAAGCGATGAGCCTTTTTTTTTTTTTTTTTCTAGAAAGAAGTCTAATGACTTAATGTTCCATGACATGAAAAAAGAAAAAAAAATCCAAGTTCCTCCTTCTTAATCTATAACTTTTCTGATTCTTAGTAGCCAGTTCCACACTTCATTGAATCTAGGATTAGAATGATTCCTGAATCTACTGAAGTGTTCCTCTCTGGAGCTAGCTCCATTTTCAATATTTTATTTTCAAAAACCTGTCAAAATCCTCTGTCTTTACCAGAGCAGATGATGTCAAAGACTTGCTGATTCACCAGGGATTCTCAGTGTATCAAATCGATATCCTTTCCTGTCAAATGAACATCACTCCTAACTAATTTCGCATTGAAATAAAATAAAGATTGTATTATGTTGTTGGAACACTAATGCAGTGATAGATTTGTTTTAGGATGATTTCACAGCCTTAAAATGAGGTTTTAAAAAATTATTTAGTAATGTGATGTGTATGTCTGTCATATACCTAAAATTTATCTTCATTCAGTCCATAAGCATCAGTACTGAAACTCAGCAATCACACAGTCCACTAGGGTTTTCTCTAGAGATTCCCGAGACAGAAAATAATGATGTTATGCATTATGGACTTTTCTTATCCATCTACACATTCTAATATTACATACTAGACTAGACAAGTAAATTGAAAATAAAACAATATTCAGAAGGCGCTATGCTAGTTCATCTGAGCAAATATTAACTTCTACACATCTGCCACTAAGCAAGAAAACCTAAGATGCTTTTATGGCCATAGGAGAGAAAGTGTCAGTTTCAAGCTGTGATTTATGCTGTCCTAAAGTAAATATTTAAGTCTTTACAGATTAATACCTTAGAAATGCTTAATTTTCCTCCACAGGCATGAGAGACAATTGCACTGTAAACCTTTAAAGTGATATGAAGTGAAATCCCCTACACTCTTCTGGAAGATTTTTTTTATTTTATTTTTTATTTTCTATTAATTTTGATTTAAACTATGCAGTTTTCTGCACTTCCAATTTAACATACCAGTATTCATTTATCACTGTAGGGCATCATGGACAGCTGCAAAATGAAGATTCAACTGAATGTTGGCAGACTTGCACAGAAATGTATTATTGCCCTGGGTTACAGTTGCAGTCTAATTTTGGCTGGTGAGTAAACACACTTGAATTTGTTTGTTTGTTCTTTGATCATTATTGTTTGGTATTTTAAATAATACTGATAACAAATCCTTTCTTTGTCATATGTCTTCTACATTTGCATTTTACCTTTCATCCTGCATCAGTTATTCTTGTCTAGCTATGAAACTATCACGTATACTTTGTCTCTTGAATTTATTGAGATCCATCTTCCAATTTATTTATTTTTTTCCTCAGAAATACAGTTGCCAGGTCCCACAGTGTCTGTCATGTTATCCTGATCTTATGTGCAAGGCAAAAGCCAGAGAATTTTAGAAGTCTTTCTGCTTTGCTATACTAGTAGTTTGTCAACTGTGCCTCCAGTCCTGTACTTTTGTGTGAGAGCTAAAGATCATGAGCAGCAACAGGACTAGAAAAGAGATCTGGTGCAGAATAGGCAGAGCAGCAAAAGCCCTGAAAAGATTAAAGATTTTGCAACTTCAAGCTTTAGACTTGATTGACCCAAGACAAAAATGATTTTTATATCATAAATGATGCAGGAGCAATGACTGTATGGGTCTATGGAAAATAGTAAATACAGTGATTCTGTTTATTACTGCTGAATATTGTCATCTTGCTCATGATAAGAACTTCATTACATAAACAGATATTATGATACACATCATGTACTGCAGAATTTACAAAACTGGTTAAAAAATCTGGCTAAAGCTTGAGTAGATTCAGTTAATCAGTTAAGACGGTAGTTCAGTAGCTGCTAAGAGGCCAAATTTCTAATTTGTACTTACTGTCTTCATAAAGGAAGTTGAAAGAGTACCATTTAGTTTGGGGAAAAATGTTTATAAAAGGATACGTGTTATAATCCTAACAGATCCAATAAAAAAAGGATTTGGGGACTTCATAAATATTAGTATTATGGAATTTAATTTTATTTAAAATATAATTGTTTAAAGGGTAGTGCAATAGCTTTATTCATGAAAAAAAGATTGGAGATTAAGTAAACAAATGAGTCCTGATTTACCTTTGCATCTCTAGTCTGTCTGAAGATATCTATGGAATTTTAAAATTATTTCATTGGCATCTATCCTGTTCTTCACTATTGATCCATACTTTATTAGCAGAAACACATCATCTTATCTTATTGCCTCTGTTAAACCCTTGCAAAAAAAAAACAAAACAAAAAAACTCTCATATTTTTTTCCATTCCAAATAAAAAGGATGTTCTGAAAAAAATGAAACTGATGTATGTAATTTTTTTTTAAAGATGGAAAGGGTATACCTACATTCCTGAGTACTGGAGAGTTTGAAGAAGAAATAGGGTGTATATTTATCCACATGGATTTTTCTCCAAGTTCTTGTTGCTATGTTCTGTTCAGTGCTAAAATGTATGGTAGTCTCTATTGTAAGCTGCAGCATAAACATTTTCCAGAGTAATTTCCGTGTATTCATGGAAGCATATGACATTTGTTTGATGTCTTAGAGCCAATTATAGCCTGTGAGACACCACAACAGTGATAAACATATGGTCTGTCCTATCTAATAATATTTTGGGCAAATGGTCATCCTAGACTTCTCTGATTTTTATAGGCATCAGCAGAAAAGTATCTGGAGTTTTGTTTCCCATTTAAATTACATATATACCTTCCCTCCCGTTCCCTTCCCTCCCGTTCCCTTCCCTCCCCTTCCCAAAATGATACAGAACAGAAAATCAGCAGCAACAACCTGGCAAGAAATTAAGACTGAGAATCTATCAGCCTGTGAGTAAACAGGTTTGAGGTTCACATAAGTAAAGGGAATGAAGTCTCCCAAATAAACTTTTAAAATATGTAAGATCTTATCCTGTTCAAAGGTAATATCACGGACGGAGGAACAGAAGAAAAAAATTCTAGGAAAGTAAGAAAGAAGTTTTGAGAAAAGGATAGAAAAGAAGGTGAAGAAAATTTATAAAGATTCAAAATCCTGTAAACCAATAAGTTTAACAGTGAACAGATCATCAAAATATTTTGGAAAAATATATATGGCATCTGTCTGTCCAAAAGTATAACTGATTTAATTTACCCAGAAAAAGAAATCCAGAACAAAGAAACAAAGAAACAGAACCCTGAGACTTTTGTATGTATATGTGTTACCAAATAAAATCTTTGCCCACTGTAATAACAAATTAAATATACACTTTTATTAATAAGTGACTATCGGTCAATAAAACATCTGGTATAATGTTGCAAAATCCTATGTCTTCATTTCACTTTCCTTTTTTTATGTCATGTTGAGCTGTTTTTCAGCTGATTTCTCACTGCTCCAATAGTTGGTATCATCTGAAGAATAGATTTTGGCTATAATCCATCAATTAGCTTCTCCTTTGACAACATACAAGATTATAAAGTCAAGGTGAACCTGTGGTATGTATGACTGATCCATGTTTCTGACCCTCTGTACTTAGATTTATACTAATAAATTATATATATATATATTAATAAATCAAATCCAATGTTAAAGACAACTTGTGTAGAATGCCATGGACTTATTCATGTATTAATGTCTCTAATCTCTTAAACAAGAGGTCCTCATTGAAACTGTTTATTGTTCTATGATAATTCTTTTGCCTGTGACAACTCTAAAAGTTTACCAGTAAAGGCAATTTGACAATGTAGACACCTAGATTCAGATGCCTTGGATCTTGTTTATTTTAGTAGGAGTAACATACTATGTAACTTACATATGTGTTGTTACTGTGTAACAGTAATTAACAGAAATATTAATCTTCACCAATTCATGCAGGAAATGGAGCAATCCTAAAAATCAGGAAAGATTAGATTTTTAATTTAATGATCTTCAAATTACGATACTTCATCCTTCCTCAAATTGACTCCCATTTCAAGAACCTCCTTTTAAATATAACCCAAAATGTTGCTGTGGCCTAGTACTCTTGAGGTGTTACCACTTCAGCCATGGTAGATTTGATTGCCCTGTAGGAAACCTTTGTAAGCAGAACTCGTTTACTTTCTACTGTCTTCTTTCAGTACAATATACCTCTCCATTCAACAAACTAAGAGTTTGTTTATTTGCCATCCTCACAGAAATGTGTAATATTCACATGGTGAGGACAATACTCCCCTCTGTTTTTTTTAATATTTTTTTTTAATAAGCTTGAAAAAGTGGAAAGACTTATTTTTATCTTCAGTGAGTCACAGTAGATCTGTATTAATATATGTCTCTAATTCAACACTGTGAAACACAGCCTTTTCCTTTGCTACGTGTTTCATTTACCACCACAGGAGCCAGCTATCTAATTGCACTAAATATGCATCCCTTCTGGAGAAATTTTATTAGCAGGACTTAAACAAAAGCAATTTATAGTCCGTGGAGATGTGTCTTTGTATTTAACCCTAGTGGGAGGGGAAATATTATTTTAAAATTTGTCCTTTGAACCATTCTATGAAAAATCCAAGTTATAACGTTATTCATCCCTATGAACACTCTATGAACAAATTCCCCAAGTGGCATTTTACAACTAATTTTCATCTCCTTGAACTAAACATAAACAATCTGACAACTAGTTTATGCAAATATGTTCTGAACTTCTTTGAAGTAGCTATTTTTAAGGGCAGATATCATCTCCGCTTGGGGGCTGAGCACTGGAATGATTTATATTTGTTTCAGTAGTAAAAAAAATGCTAGAAGTTATTTTCTACATGGCTTGCTCCATTAGATACATTTATTCTGACAGGAAGTGCTGAAATGCTAGCAATAAAGTGCTTGAAGTACACATTAAAGTTTAGGATCAAAATTCAGCAAAAAATTCCAAGTGAGATAAAGCTTGTATCTTTGGGGGAAAAAAAAAAAAAAAAAAAAAAAAAAAAAAAAGGGGAATGTTTTTTTTAAAAAAAAAAGAGAGAGGTATGTATTATTTAAATAGCCAAATGTTCACATACAGCTTGACCACATCAAAAGCTGTTCTCTGAAGGGTCATATAGGAAAGGAGATGGCATAGAAAGAGCAGTTGAGACCATATGAACAAAACCCATAACCTTGTTTTAAGGGAGAAAAATATCTGAAAATAGAAAAGGTTAAATCAAAGTTTTAACAGGGAGGCTTAGAATGGTTTTAGCATGAAAGTAGTTTACAAGGCATCTGAAAACCATATGGGTTTACATGCTATTAGTTTATTTGTAGAACAGTTGGAAAAGAAACATGACAGGCTTTTGAAATGAAAAGCCCTTTACTGATTTCATAGCTTTTCTTGATCTAATACTATCAGAACAATGTGATGGCAGAAGCCTCTTGAGGGTTAACAAAGGGAAGTGCAAAGTCCTACATCTGTGGAGGAACAACCCCAGGCACCAGTATATTCTAAGGTCTGACCGAATGGAAAGCAGCTTTGCAGAAAAGGATCTGAGGGTCCTGGTGAACACCAAGTTGAACAGCCAGAAATGTGCCTTCACAGAAAAGAAAGCTAATGGTATCCTGGACTGCATCAGTTGGAGTGTTGACAGCAGGTTGTGGGAGATGAACCTTGGGGGTGCAAGAACTAACTCTTATTATATATTTGCTAATATTTGATATAGTGATTCTTATGGTCATACTGGAAGTATTGATAGACATTATGGAGACCTGAAGGAATTTTGGGGTTTCTTGCTAATTTTAAAGATTTGAAATAGTTAAAACTCATTACTGAGAAAATATGCCTAAATTAAGCTATGGTTTTTCTCAGATCAAATTATCATTGGATACTCTCAGTACCTCAGCTGTTGAAAGAGTGATCAACAATGTGATGAAATAAACGTCATCATCGTCGTCATCGAGGACTGATATTTGTTACCTATTAGCATTCAGTGATAATTGGAATAGTATTTGAACAATTGAGAAATTACCCAACTATCAATTTCAAAGGTAGACTGAATAAAAAAATGAGAATACTTGTCTCTTTCTTGCTTTAAAGTTGAACAGCTACAAAATACTTCAATTTGTACATTGAATTCAATGATGAAGGGTCTTCTCTTTGGTTATTTGTTTTGCAGTTGTTTGGTTTTCAGATTTTATTTTCAGTTAAGAACAACATTCTCAAATATTAAAAACATATCAACTTGAAAAAAATAAAGCTTTAAAAATCTAAAGAAATAAGATGAGGAAGAAAGGCAATCTTCTTTCCAGGGGAACTGAGCCATACAAAATTAACCATCAGTCAGTACTTCCTGACAATGATGCCTGGGTAAATACCTGTGAGAAGTCAGAATTTTTCCCACAGTACAGACCATCACCACAATTTGCTTACTCTTCAAAATCTAAATAGTTTTCAAAACGCAAATTACCTTCATTAGTTTCCTGCCACACTGCCAACATAGTTCCTCAGCAGTCAGATTGATCAGGTCACTAAGAATATCTAGAATCTGTATTCTCCTCATGAAACTTACTTTGGAAAATCTGTCTATACAGAACTTTGACAATCGATTTAACTAAAGCTATTTCCAGCTTTCTGAATTATTAGCGCTCTGAAATATTCCACCTGCCTACTGCTTCCTTCTTCAGTCTGCTCAGGGAAGTAATGTAGATTTTTGCCTCATTTTTCTCTTATATATTTTGGCTGCACTGCCAGATATTTCTGCATACAATGGTGTCTACTGAGTAATTCAAATATTCAGTAGAGTGTCTTTAAAATAACAAGAGGTGAGGAATGCAGGAAATCTTACTTGAAAGGCATTTTTTTCCTCATGCTACTCTAAAACACACATGTATGTAACTCACACTGAAGCAACTAGATTTTCTCAGGCTTTGAATGAACAAACAAAATAAAATGGTAAGTTTCCCAAAGAGAAAGGGCATGTGTATTTATGTAAGTCTACCTGATTTACTTCAGACAACAAAGAATTAGTAAATTCTAATAATCCGTGAGAAAGGTAGAGAAAATGCTGGAGTTAATTTTAGCATTGTAGAATGTCTACAATCCAAATTGTTTTTTCAGAGCTAAACAAGTAAGCAAACAAATGAAAACCAGAGAGCATATCTTAAAAGGACAAAACCAGAGTCACAAAAATGTAATAGTCATGGACTAAAATTCAAAAGTATTGAGGAAATAGTTGATATAATTTTATATCTTCCCACTATCTGTATTTTTTTTTTGTTTTTGTGGGGTGTTCTTTGTCCTGAACTGTACCTGTCCTGAACCATCACATAACTGGTCCTGGAAGAAGGAGTAGTCAAACAATATATGCAGCTAATTTATCACGAGTTTTACTCTGGCTGTACTAGTTCTGAAACTTGCTCCTTTGGAGCCACCTCAGCATGTCTGTACAGTTCTCTCATTCAGCTATTCAGTTTAGTTCAACTTACTGTGCACCACCTGGAAAAAATTAGCTCAAACCATAAATCTAACAACAGCTGCCATCCTTCCCACTTGCTGAGAAGCGGAGGAGTCAGTTCCAGGGATGGATTGAAGATGGAGCAAGAAGGCCAGATTGAAAAACATGAAGAGTTCCACTACACTGGATGTCTTCTTGCTTGCGTTTGACATACATCTTGTCTATCTCTGTGCAGTCACAACATATGTTTGAGTTACCTGTAGTCATAATGATATGATATTCCCTAATTCTGAATGTAGTCTCTGCATAAGGTGGGACCAACAATCTTGAATGACTAATGTCTTTTTTTCACAGGTATACTTCTATTTATCAACTAGTTGTAGGGAAAGAACTGATGGTATTCTGTGGTTATATTACATAGATTAGAAAAATAATCATAATGGTCCTTTCTACCTTTTACACCCAGGAAAATAATCTGCCAGGTAGGATCAAGTTCTCATTTTAGTTTATTTTAAAGTAAATATAATACTTAGTGTTTCATATTACATATAGCAAAGTTCAAGAAGTTGATGAAACTGCAAGATACTTATGGTAGCAAATTCACAACCTTCTCATATATGCCATAAAGTTGAAATAACTACTTTTTAATACCAGAAAGTCAGTTAAATATATTCTACATTTAGAAACAAAACTACATCTCTATACTAATACACAGTGACGATAAGATAAGATATAAATATATTACATATATCTCATTCTCACCTCACAAATCTGTATTTTTATCAGGTCTTAGAGACGACAGGATGAATACTGCAATTGTGTTATTTCTTTTTTTACTCTATATTTCAGATTTATAGCCACTCTTAAAAAGATTTGTCCAAATTCTTGTGATTCAGTAGCAGAATAAGAAATAGACGTAAAGAATCTTTGTTTCCTTTTTTTTTTTTTCATTTCTGATCTTTTAGACATCATATGTACTCTTACTAGGAGTCTTACAGAATTATCCAGTATTATTAATGGTTATATTGGTTACATTCATATAGCTTTGTCAATTCTTTTTCTTTTTTTTTTTTTTTTTATTCCTATTGTAAATTATGATTCATAACAGCCAGGAGTATATGCCTGGAGTATAAAGACACCAGAAAACAAATTACACAAGATGGAGGTGTCACACTGCAGCTATAAAACTTCTCTCTGTGTTACACAATGTCTGATATATGGCATATATTGTAACAGTATAAGAATCACTTACAGTATGTCTGAACTGTGAATAGGTCTCACCTCTTCTATGTCAGTTTCCTAGAAATAAAAAAACAAAGTTCATCTGTTGCAGTTATGGATGAGCAATTCAAAGAAACCAATAAGAAATACATCAGAGGTTTTCTCAAGTTTTCAATTAAGTGAACAAGCATGTCATAAAACAAGCAGAGTTATTGTTCTACATATTCCCTTCCGGACTTCTGAATGCTTGTAAGAAGACTCTTCCAGGCCATCCTGGTGATGCAAAGGCATGTGTGACTATCATTTAGACTCATATGAGGTCGCTGAGAAGGCAATGCTATGACACATTAAATGGTCAACCTCCTTACCAGGTAATTTCATGTTAGGGCTATTAATCCTCTTTGTTATGAGGTGTTAAGGAGCACAGCAGCACATGCCAAGGCATATTGTGAAGACACATGAAATAATGAACAAGCTTTGAAGCAGAATGATACTAGTCTTCTCCAACCAACAGAGTTATGAAGTTAGTAAGAAATCAGAGACAGCAAAAAATATGTTATGCCTTACAGTTCATTCTCTGTACAAGACTACAGAAAAAGTAATTTCTTAGATATGGTATTTTTCAGCAAACAGAAATAATTTTAAAAAGCCTGGTCAGGCTTAAACTGATAGGAAATTGTCCTGTCAGTAACAATTGTATATTGATGGGTGCTGCTTCTTTTCAAGTGTCGTTTTTTTTTTTTTTAGTTTGGTTTGGTTTTGTTTGGTTTTTTTGTTGTTGGTGGTTTTTTTTGGTGTGGGTTTTTTTGGTGTGGGTTTTTTTTTTTTCTGTAGTGTGGAGATTTATATCAAGCATTGTTAGTTGTATATGCCCTCTTCACATTTCTTTAAGGAAAGCATTGAAATACCTCTAAAAATAGTAGTCCAGCAGAGGTGCCAAACACCCCTCTTTTAGGAAAAAAGAATTAAAATGATTCTATCATTGTATGAAAATGGAGGCTCCGGCATGAGCACAAGCTCATCCTGATGTTACCAAAACTATGGCAAATTAAGAGCTCTCTAACATTCAGTTTAGCATTAGAAAGCAGGCATTTCTTTATGGCGGTGCTCAATTCACAGGGGATAGTTCCATGTGTTGTGCATGCTGTATCTGACACCTAGCCAAGCTTATATCCTCCCTTTACATACATAGGCATTAATAAAGATTATACATATTCATTCTATTTCCAGGAATTAATTATCCTACATGCATAGTTATTACACATGAGACCTGGATCTCCAAGAGGCCATGCTGGCGGTCTTCAGTGTTATCTGGTGGTCCCCAGTGACTGGTGGAGAGATGTCTCTTAGTGTCCTTTCCATAAACTTTGACACTTCCTTCCATGTAAGGTCATATCTTAGCCCGTCTCTCCATTTGTAGAATCTGTCTTAACTGGCATCAGCTAATCTATGTATTTCTCTGGGGTGCCAGACACAGTTGATGTCATGTATTATACTTATCTGAGGTCCCATACGTTTATCTTCTCCAGGTTGTGCCAGTATTCTTGCTTGCATTCCTGCCTGAGGACCCTTACAACATTTCTGTCCTTGGTAAGTAACACTGAGAAGCTTAACATGGGAGCTGGCAAAACTACTTTTTCCCCTGAAAGAATATGAGATTTCCTAAATTCTTTAAGCCTACAGTGTGTTTATTCATCATACATCGTAAACTGTTTGAGTGAATGGTTACTTAACTTGCTGAAAGAATGGCTCTTTCCTGCAAGAGGAAGCAGCTGTCTCAGAACTTCACATCTTTAAACCCAGTATGCATTTTAAAAAGTAAATAAGTGAATGAACTTACACTTATGGCTAGATACTATCAGCTTTTGATAATTTTGATTGAAAAAGAGCAATGGATTTTCATGAAACTTGTTTTCCAGCTGCCTGCAAAACTTTCTGCTGAAAGCAAAGAATCATGCATGATTTTTCAGATATGCAATATACTTTTATACCCATGTTATTCATGAATAGCAGTCAATAAATAAAAACTTTGACCAAAGAACATGGTAACAGAAAAAAATAGATTAGAAAATCATTCCATAAAAAAGTAAAGTGAAAGTGAGACAAGCCACAGAACTGAGGTATTAAAAAAAAAAAAAAATATTAGCAACTGTGTTATGAAAGAGTCTTTACAGAAATAAATAGCCTCCTAAGGCCTCTTGTCAGTTGTGGTAATTTATCAGCAGCATGAGAAACATTTGTTACTTCACAGTTGTCTTTTAAGATATAATTAATGATTTGATAATAATTCTGCTGGTTGTTCTAAGCACAGCATCAAGAAAAACAAAGTACAGTGTAACAATGACTTTAAGCTCCGAATAAGTATAAAAATATCATTCTTAGAAAAAATATTTCCCTTTCCCACATTTTTCATAAAATCATTTGTCTTTGTCAACAATGACAATTGAAGTAAGAAAAAAAATTAAGCTGAATATTCATGAGCAAATGCTAAAAACAGGTAGAAAAACAGTCTTTGATAAATGTTAATTAGGAAGATTGGAACACTATCCTCTCAAGATTTAATCAATTTAAATTGTCTTAAGCTTTAAAGAGCAGTATTTGATTTTCCTACCAAAATTGAACACATTCAAAAGTTATTCTCTGTTTAAAACTAAAATCTGAAGGATTCTTATTACTCTCGCTGGATTTTCACTCAGAAGGGAACTAGGAGAGTCACCCAAGCTGTATTTGAAGTTGTATGTGCTATTTGGTTGTTAGTAGATGAGCAGACAAGAGTAAACTCAAGTACTTTCCCTAGAAAGAGAATTTATAAGGGTGAAAACTGTGAATTGCTCCATGGGACACATTCTTGAATGTTAAATGTGAACTAATGAACAGTTTTATCTCAATATTGTTAAATGAAGTACTATAATTACCAATAATGAAAAAAAGTACATAATTTAACTGCTCATTAAAAAAAAAAAAAAAGTCCTGTTAATATGAGAAAATTATTTAATGGATGAAATGGCCTTAATCAGCTTTAGCTTTAGAAGTCTATACATCATTTATTAACATGCTTCAACTCAGTAAGATGATAAGGTTCTTCCTATCTTATCTATAATAGTTTACTTGGCCAGAATATTTTAAAAGGTTTTATTCTGCTTTAAGGAAATTGATTTTCTTTTGAATTTTTACACAATTCTATTTCTCTTCTCTGTGCTGGGTACAACGTTAAGATCATTGAAAGATGGGTAACAGACTTTGTAAGTACTTTTCTGCCAAGCTATCTTTCTAGATTATATTTCTTGCTATTTCAGTGTAGAAAAGCATGTTGATCTGTTTACTTGTCTATTTATTAGCACTCCTGAACAAGCAAGCAATCAAAGACAGAACTTTGTATAGAAAATGAGGTGAAATCAAGTAACAATGAAAAGGAAAACCTGTGTCTTTGAAAACATAAAACTATTCTGCAGCTTCATAGAAGTACTAAAGATTGAACTCTGTCATTGTTACAGTCTGATCACTATTTAACTTCAGGGCAGATATAGTCTCTATCTAATCTTCCATAGAAAAGATTTTAATTCAAATATACACTTGAAATGATTGACACATTGTAGGGAGGAGACAAAACTGTATTCCCCCTACATACTCTTCGCTGTGCATTTTTGCAAGCGTACGACTTTTGGTTCTTCCCATTGTGCAGCTTGCTGATTCAGGGATATACAGAGGAGCTTCAGCCCTGCATTGAGCTGCACTCTGCTCCATAGTAAGGGCAAAATTCAGTCATGTTTTTTTAATGTGCATAAAGAACTCTGCATTAGTGAAAGATAAGATACAGATTATTTCTATTTGTCAAGATCAGTGTTCACTGAACATAAAGCTGAGTAAAATTTTGTGGATTTTAATTTAAAGGGAAAGTTCTTTCAAAGTTCAGTACTTCCCTTCCTGCTTCTATTTCCAGTACAATGTAATGTATGGAAAAGAATAATGTCCCTCACTGTTAACAGCTAACCCACTGGCAAAGGAGCAATGAATACAAGTTCATTGTTAATTTCACTGTTAAGTATTTCATCTGTAAAATAATAGATACGAAACAAATTATTCCAGATATCTATTTACTATATAAAGAAGAGATCTGGATAGGGAGCTGAAGTAATGAATACAGCAGAAGTAATGAATGCTGTTCCTTGAGGCTTAAATCACGAAGTGAGGCATATGTCATTTGGAAAATTGTGTGTGTTCATTATAAAACTTTACTATAGTATAGGAAGCCTATATTTAGTCAACCCAATTCAAATACAGGAAAGAAGTTTTCATTCTCATTCTGACAGATATCATAACGCTGTTCAAGGGGGGAAACAAAACAAAACAAAAAGGCTTTGAAACCTAGCAAAAGAATATTTGTCTTGAAAAATAGATAATGTCTTTATGATTCAACAGTTTAGGAATAATGATATAAATGGAAGAATATAGAGCAACTCACAGGCAACACTGGGTGGGAAAGAATAGGAACCTCTCCCTGTACAACTGGAGCTCTCTATCTAGCTTTGCTAGATATCTAAAGGTAGCTCAGTGCCTGCCTAGGCATCTCTTGACAAGTAATTTCACCTCCCTGTTTGTCACTTTCTTATCTGTAAAGGAGGCAAGTTAAGCTAATGAGACCCTGGAATAGACAAGGGCCTTTGTGTCCGAGTAGGAAAGTTAAATTCTTAAAAATATTAAACTAATAAAAAAAAATCTTAAATATGATTTGTGTATGAGGAAGCTCTGAGATAAGGAAATTATGAGACTGAGTTGGAGATCCTTTCTAAACTGGAAACATTCCCAGTAATGTAACAGAGATGACCACATTGACTGAAAATAATTAAATATATCTTGTATTTTGGGAAGTAGTTATCATGAATTCTGCCATTAATAAAAGTGAGTTTTAGAAGCAGCTCCAGGAGCAGAGGTCCTAATTTTCAAATATGCTTTAATCCAAATTCCTTTGAAAGTTGGAAATAATGAATTAAAGAGCACCTTTCAAAAGCAAACAAGGGAAACGGGAAAGTGTTAATACAGTTATTGTTTTATTCCTAGTTTTCTTTTTAATAAAGTCAGTAGTGCCAGAAGCTCTTCTCATTAATGAAGTCCAGAGGTTTGGACTACCTGCTGTTATAAAAAAAGAGTTCATCATCAAAGTCAGGTGATGATTTCCTTTATCATAAAAGCAACAACAACAACAACAACTTAACTTTGTTTTAGACTAGATTTTCCAATATTTTCAACAATTATCAATGTTTTCCAAAGTTTCCACTACCAATTTATTATTTGTTCTCTGCAATCACCACTATGTAACTTCCAATAGTTTAGTCTTCTAAATCAATGAAATGTATCATGATGAAAAACAAATTGTTAATCACAGGTCACTTGCTAAATAGTACACCATGAATCAGTCAACCTGTCTACAGAAAAACAAGTTTCTAATGCAATGGATTAAATCCAATGTTTCATACTTATTTTATGCTTTTAAATTGCTGAAATAATTTACATACAAAAGTGGGATCAAAATTAAGGCCCTTCTCTTTCAAAATGTCCAATAAATGTCACCTGCCTAAATAGAGACATTCACTGAAGAAAATCAGAATTTCCACCCTCTTTTGAAAGTGAGTATAACTTTCCTCACTAACTTATATTCATTCTTTTGAATCACATGTGCATAAAATGGTTAGGACATTGTATACAGAGGGTAAATACATGTATTCAAAAGATAGAGAAATTACTTTAAACACAAATCAAATATCAAATAAAAAATGCAACATGTGTTTTGAAATAAGAAACTAATCTTAATTTGAAAAATGTTATTTCAAAAAGTATCACACATTTCTGTTTAAAATAAATAAATAAAAATATTCCAGAAGACTGTTCAAATACAGCCATCATTTTAAATTAACTACGGAAAGACACAGAAGCAACCACTTAAATTAGCATTTACTGAATATTGTTACACAACAATCAGAGGTGCTTTCTATTTCAAGTTAAGGACTGAGGCAATACAAGATTGTGATTAAATCACTTTTTTTTCATACCTATATCTTTAAAACACCACAGCCTTGAGTACTTCTAGATCATCTGTCTGTATTAACCTTAGTAATGTAATGATTCAAGGACTCTGACCTCTGCAATTTGATCTCACTTTTTGTATATGTTTGTAATATATGAGGGATCAGCATGGCTGTTGGTGTTGCTTTGTTAGTTAATCTACAGGTTTTCCATCTTGACATTTTCATTGCTTTCAGCTCCTGGAGGGCCATGTCATGAGGTTATTGAGGATCTGTTGAAGAAAATTGCCTTAAAGCTCTTTAATAAAAACTGGGGAATTTGCTGTTATGATATATAGAGAAAGCGTTAACTGACAGTACAAAGTGAAACTGTCATGATTCTAACAATTAGAGCTTGAGTTCTTGAATGTAAGTTTAAGATAAGTATGGTATGAAAGTTAGTGATCAGTTATTTGTGGGAGTTAATAACAGTTTTGTTAAAATGCCCAAAGGTCCCTTGATAGAAGTGAAGGTCATACAGCTGCAGAAACAGATTATTGTGCCCACCAGCTCTTTGCTTTAAGGATCAGGGGAGGAAAAATGGAACTGAAACTACTATATTTTGCGATAACCAAAAATTTCTTGGTGCACTATATTCATGATGTAGACTAAGCCTAAGGCAAAGAATATAAAATCTTTTTTTTCATCATCAAGTTTGCTTTCCATGATACTAGAACATGTCAGATATATTCTCTGAATTTGGAACCTGTATTATATTTTAGCTTTCCAGCATTATAATTTAAAACAGAATCAGTACAGTGTCTATGCAGTAAATCAAATGTGTAATCCACAAAGAATCAGAAGAATCTACCTTAGAAATATCTTTGACGTTGAAAAATCTAAACGTGTGATTGTGATTGTGATTACTCATCCCTGTGTGAAATGTTCCCATTAAACTAATCTGAGTAAGATTTCTTTTTTGTTGTTGTTTTATTTCCTATTTTCATGACAAGGATAACTTTAAGAAGAAAAACATTGTTATGACTTAAGCTTAAGCTTTTTAAAAGTATTACTTCAAAATATTTGCTCAAACTCTTCAGTCCTAAAGACTCTCGTACAGTATATGAACAATTCTGTCTACTCTCCAGTCCTGCCTCAGGAGGAAAAAGTACTTCCAAAACAGAGTATGCATGCAAGAGCATCAATGACATTAAAATGAATTCCATCAGAGATTCCTGAATTCATGATATCAAAAGAAAAAGTAATGCGTTTACATATATCATTATTTCATATTAAATATTTAAGCGTGTTTTAAAGAATCCAAGAAAGCCAGCAGAATCCATTGTATATTTTTACTGTGTCATTACCTCTGTTTTTATTTCATGCATTTATGTAATTTTAATACTGTAATTTTTTCTGAAAGACATAATATTTACATTTATCTGTAAAGGGGACAGTAGTCAATGAGACCTGAAACTTTAATACAGAATAATTTTACCTACTGCATACTTACTGTCCAACCTTTGTGGATGTCTTATTGAAATATAACAATAACAGAGCTTAAACTGAGGTTTTTGTGAGTGTTTTAAAGGTTGCACCAGATGATTTTTTTGAGGTGCGTTTCAATGTGGGTTGTTCTATGATTTTTTTACAAAGCTATAAGCTTCATTATAGCAGAAAACAAGTAACAAAGCTAGTGTACAAACATACTCAAATACTATTCATCACAAACCAAAATAATAATGGCTGGGGAGAGAGGAACACTTAAATGATGAAGCATGTGAACTTGCAGAAAGTCTGAGGGTTAAGGAAAAGATGCACTCAACTGAAAAGGTGACTGAAACAACCATCTTGGATAAAAGCCTCTCCAGCCTAGAAGATACTATAACATCAGCTGCAGAGGCAGCTGTTTGCCCACCTTCCCAACTGGAAAAAGCAACTTGTTTATAAGTGGTCTAATAAATTATTAGTAAACCTGTTAGACGCTCGAGGCTGGAAGTGCAACCTCAGCAACAAGTTACTTCTACGATCTAGCTTTTACATGGTTTTACCTGGACCAAAATCAAAATTTATTTACAGCTTTCAGCTATTTTTCATGAAAATGGGAAGAAAGAAACAAGGACAAGGCAGTCATTTTTCAGCAGGCTTTATAGGCTGGTTTTTTTTCCATTTGACAGATTCCACTACTTCGAAAGTTGTTCTTTGGTTTATATATAAGGAGCATTTCCCAGAATAGTGTAAAATGTCAAAACTAAAAGGTGAGCGAAAAAGAATACATTATCTTCTGTACCACTCCAGTTTTAAAACAATCACATCTCTTTCATCATACCTCAAGATTACTTTAAAGAAGTAACAGAAAAAACTACTTAAAAAAAGTAACAGAAATCCCTTAAAAACAGCACCTGAACATTTGAATTAATGCAATTCTTGACTCCAGTCAGACATTCCAATGTTAAATAACAATCATCTGAAATGTAACTAAATCCAGCTATAAATCTTTGACTATTTTGAGCAGTTAAATTTCGCTTTCTTTGCTGACAGACTGAATGGTGCTCACAGCATTCGTCACAAAAAAATATGTCATTTTATTTTGCCATATCACAGACTCTTCTCAAAGAAAATATTCTCAAAGCTAATATAATTAATGTAACAGTTTCAGACAGACTTTGTAATAAAAATGAACTAAAAGTTTTCTGAAGCTCAATCGTTATGAAATATACAACTGGCAATAGAAAATTAATCATTCTAAATAGTTGGTTAGTGAGTATAGTATTTCTCCAGGTATTGCAAATGAATACATTGTATTTCACATACTACTGTCTTACCTTTGGATTGCTGATACAGATGTTTGGCTTTGTCCATGTAAAATGTGTTTGAACAAAGAGCGTGGTTCATCCCAAAATATCCATGCCTAATTGCTATCATCTAAGAGAACTCAGAAAGAACAAAAATTTCTTCAGAGATAAAATGAAATCTAGTTAAAAAAAAAACCAAATAACAACAAACAAAAAACCCACAAAACCTCTTCTTACTCAGCTCCCAAAATGCATCTTCAATATTAGTTATCAACATCAATCTCTGCATATAAAAGAAATGGTCATTAAGATATCCCTTACAAATTGAATGAGTCATGGAAAGGGATCTATAAAAGCATTTCCTGTAGAGTAAACGGACTTACCAGCAGCAGGGAAGCTATGCTGAAAATTGATGAAGCTTTCCCAGTTGGAAAGGTATCACTTCAACAGGCACTAAAACTACTTCTGAAATACAAATAAATAATAAAGATGACCCTGAAGTCAATTTTAGATCCAGTGTGTCATTATTTGAATAAGGAATTAAAAATCCTTTGAGAAGACCTAAAAATGTATTTTGATTTAAAAGCAACCTAAGCCAATGTTGACTGAAAGTAAACAAGGATGTTAAATGAGTTAAGCAGAAATAGTTATAAGCAGAATAGTTGGAGGTTATTATAAAGTAATAGCTTGCAGAATCTTTATGTTGAGTTTTCAAACAGGGAGGTTATTACAGGAGTGAAACTGTAGCTTACTACAGAAAACCTTAAACTACGATTTCCGATTAAAACAAATTTGAAAGCCAACCACAGAGATGTCATAGGGTATTGAGTTGTTAGTCAAGTTCATCAGGATAAAAAGGAAGAGAACATAGAGTAAAATTTCCAGAAATACTAATAATGGCTTATTTCTCTTCCCAAAAGCAAAAATACATCTGAAATGTTCTGTGTGAACAGTAAGATCAGTAACAACTGTCCTCTTTTGTTTATTTATTTATTTGTGTGCTTAAGTGGGTGAAGAGATTTTTATGATATTAAAGAGAGGTAAGAAAATTTTATATATTATATGTATTTCATACACATAGACATCATTTATATCTTTGATAGCAATATGACTTGCAGTGTTCTTATTATTGCAATGAAAATTGATACAAAAGAGAAATAAAAATTCCAGCAAGTCTTAATGTTCAGTTGTATTCTATTCTGGTAGATATTCCCTCCACCTCTCCCACCTGAAAAGAACTTGATTTTAAATTTCACTTTTCAATCTCACATGAGACAACAGTCCACTGCAATCAAGAGGAATTCTTCCAGATTTTGTTTTCATTCCTCACTGTCTTCATTGTCTTGTATATCTTGCTAGCAGACAGAAAATGTTGCTCAGAAATATAGCAACACATTATGTGTTTGTTGTCCAGTGGTTTTAAAATAGTAGAGCCCTTCCTTTCCACCATTTCCTGAGAAGACCCATGATTATTTACCAAAAAAAATATGTTTTATTATTTTATTTTTAAATGTGGGTCGAATCTAGAAATAAGTTATGAGTTACTCTCCACAGCTTATCTGGGGCTCTATTCTGCTTGTCATTGCTACCTTTGAAAGCACATCCCATGTGTTCAAGAATGTTTTTTCAGTATTTATCAATATTATTTAGTGTTTTTCTGCACTAAATATATAGTCTAGCCAGGAAAGTTGAAAAATACATCTTTTGGACAATGAATCATGACCATTAAGATAAGAAATTTAAAACATATACTTGTATTCAAAACTCACTTTATATTGTATTCTGTACTTTTAATGTCCCTTGTACTCTGTAAGTTTTTTCTCTAGCTAGACTGCTTGCTCCAAAAAACTGTATTTAGTTCTACTATTGTAGAGCACATGGCACAATTGGATCATGCTCTTGAGCTAGGGCACAGAATGTCATCGTTGTATGCTATAAATAATATTCCATTAAGACTAGAGGCATCCTAGACCTTTTGTAGGGCTGACTAAAGGCAATCAGTTGTATTGTGATTGGTAAAAATAATCACAAAGTTAACAAGGAATACGACAGCCACTTAAACATGAAAACATTACTAGGTAAGTCAGAAAATACTGGAATCTCCAGTACAAGGACAGAGAAGAGCCTATCATATTAGACTTGGTCCCTTCCATATTGCTGACCTCTGCTCTGTCTTCAGCATTGTCCTTTCCCCTCTTTCCTTACCTCGCACTCTGTTCTCATTACCTTACCCTGTACTATTTGCTTCCTTTTATGTATGCTGAATCTTCTTTCTTCTTACATTCGCCTTCCTTTCTCTAAATCCATCTTTGTATTATGATGGAATCCCTATTTGCCATTAAGTATCTGGAGTACACATGCTGTTTTACTGGTGTACTAGTCACTATATCTAAACAAGACCGAAAAAAAAAGGATGAAAGAAACCTAGAATCTGGAATCTGGTTTTTATCATTTTTTCAAGCCCTTTTGAAACAGATGGCATTTGCATGTAAGCAGTTAAAGATGCTTTGCAAGGCTCTGGTACTCAAAATCCTAGGTTATGTTAGGCACCTCAAACCTCGAGCCTTCTACCAAAAATTTAAATCAAAACCACGCTGTTCAAAAAATATTGTCCTGCTGAATCGGACAGGAATAATATGTGTGAAAAATACCTGAACATATTCCCTCTGATTGTCTTCCCTAAAATTCTGGCTACAAATTAAAATGTTCTTATCCTCCTTGCTCCTATGCTAGTTCTTCATGGGTATTACATAAAAAATGTTAGATTTTGTTGCCCAGTCTTTTCCTTTATGAAAATCTCTTCAGTTAGCTCTTGCTGTTGCCTACAGCTTTTCCTAGCATCAGAGTTCAACCTGACCTAATTCCTAAAGTACCATGATACTCATATTCCAAATTACGAACAAAACCCTCAAAGTCACAAGCTTAACTTAAAACAATGTGTATTTTTCAAAAAATAAATATATCTGGAAATGTTACTTCCATTTCATATTTGGGAAAGTCTAATCACAGCAAGCATGTTAAGATTAAAGAAAACTACAACATCCTGTGAGAATTTCGATGTTTTGCACGGGTGATTAAGTTCTGATCACCTTTAGTAAAAACAAATGAGACATTTTTCAATCTGTTGTTTTCAATCACTGTAATAAGCTATGGTTAAAACTGACTAGCTTTCAGTCACCTGCAAATTATGAAAGCCATGAACAACAGCAGAGACACTGGACAGATTTGTCAGCACAGTGAGGCAGACACTATTCCAGGAATGATCCATATTTCTTTGCAATCCTAAGGAAAAGGTCAAGTTCTACAAAAGTAAAGGGAAATAACTCAGGAACACTCCCTTATGTAGAAAAAGAATTTTTGAACGCAGTCTAACCATTTCTATTAATCATATTGGTATGCAAGAAGTCTGCATATTACAGCACACGCATACAAAACATGCAAGTTCTTAAATTAATTTAAATTATAGTAGCGTTCCACCGAAACATAGAAAAACTATTTGTTTCAAAAAAAACCTTTAAGGAGTTGGGATTTGCAGTTGATTTGGTTGGATCAGTCATTCCTTGTGGTTTATTGCTACTACAGTTATCCCTAAAGCACAGATACTGGAGTACTACAGTAGTGTTTCTTATTACAGAGACATGTCCATTCAAACTTGAAGGAATATGGTGCATAGAATTCACGTCTCTTTGTCTGAAGCCTTCATTTTGGAACCTTCAGTTCTCTTCCAAAATATGTATTTCCATGTGTATTTTGCTGTCCATGACAGAGCTATTCTATAGACCATCACACCTAAAATATTTTCAGTGTTATAAACTCCTGATTTAACATTTTCAAGATGAATAACAATCTAGTGCTTGACACTAGAATTTAATCTGGCTATTCAAAACATACTTTGCTTATAGAATATTAACAAGTACTCAGTGTCAGATTTTACTTTATAGCAGTTTCAAAAAGAATTATTTTGTTCTACAGTAAGACATGGGTGGTGGCAAATTATGTTATTATCTCAACTGAATATACAAAAATAGAGGTGTTAATATGTCTGGTATTGTTAGTGACAGGAAAGACAAGTGGAAATGGACAATAAGAAAAGGAAGAAAAATACCACACAAATATGCTGTATCATTTGACACAGGAAAATGTTCAAGAAATTCTTTCTTGCCAACAGTTCCTTCAAAAACTTCCTGCTTCACAATATAAAATTGTCCTGATTCGAGACAAATTCAGAGGAGAAAATATCCCCTGATGGAAGGCAGGCCCCTCCCCCCACCAGGTTCGGGAAAGAAAATGTCCCCGGAGGAAAGTGAAGGGGGAAAACTATTTTATTTAACAAGGCAACAAAAAAAAACACAAGAAAAGGACAATAGTGCTAGACAAATATAAATCGCTATCTGTGAGAGAAGGGGAAAAAAAAGACCCTGNGGCACAGGGTAGGTCTCCAACCATCCCGTGGTGGCTTCTACCATTGTGAGCATGTAGCGCTTGCCTTGGCGTGTTTGAGGCAGTGTGATGTAATCAACCTGCCAGGCCTCCCCATACTTGTATTTGGACCACCACCCACCATACCATAGGGGCTTCACTCGCTTGGCCTGCTTGATTGCAGCGCATGTGTCACAGTCATGGATAACCTGAGAAATACTGTCCATGGTTAGATCCACCCCTCGGTCTCGTGACCACTTATAAGTGGCATCTCTGCCCTGATGGCCTGAGGCATCATGGGCCCATCGAGCTAGGAACAACTCTCCCTTTTGTTTCCAATCTAAATCTACCTTAGACACTTCTATCTTTGCAGCCTGATCTACCTTCTCAGACTCAGTTTAAAGACATAGGACGGCATAAAATTCATTCTCCTGGGCATGGGCTGACAACATAGGATAAACTCCAAGACAAAAATCACTCCAAGACAACAATGAAAATGTTCTCAATTTTCAATGGAGAGGTTTGTCTTCAACAAAACACTTTGTTTACTTTCGACAACATACTTGAATTCATTCATCAAAGAACTTGTATACTTACTGAGAAGTCAGATTGACTTTCTTTTCACTAGCACAGCATTTGGAAAAAACCAAAAAACTTTTAGACGTTAATTAGGTTGCTGAATAAGGATTCTTATGTGGACCTTTGCAAAGTGGGTCTTTAACATGGAGGCTGGTTTTCTGTATTTAATTAAGCAGAAAATAGGAATGTGTGCTCTTTTTTGATAAGAAAACAATTCTGCTTTTTTTTTTTTTTGGAGATGTAGCGAAATAGGACTCAATCAAATAGGGCCCACTTGACTGGCTGGCAATACAAGCCTAATGTAATAACATTCAGACAAAAGTTATAAATCATAAAAAATCACTTAATCATAAGCATTTCGGCAATCAATCTTTACTCAATATTATTAAAAATTATGTTTATCTCCATTGTTTCACCGTGAATCTACATTATTATTGGGTTATTTTTTCAAATACTAAGATGAATGAAATACCTCAAAATGCTGAGTTCTAGTTTAGCTAATTTTTTTTCCTTTGAAATGTGCCATTTAATTAATTCCAAATATCAATCAATCAAGCAATCAATCAACCAATTAATCCATAGTCAATAAATCACTGGGAATTTTAATTAAAGAAATAATCTATAATCATGTAGCTTTTCAAATTAGCAGTTAAATTAAAAGGAGACAAATATTTTAGATATACAAGTTTCATATATGTATGTAAGTTTTAAACTCATCCAAAAAAATTGTCACATCGATTAGAATCTTGACAGCTCTTCAAGTTTGCTGTTAGCTTTAGCTTCTATTTGGTTATTAATTAGTGAGTACTTAAGAGTCTGGATATCTACTAAGTAGTATTTTATTCTTGGATGATATGGTTGCAAATCTACCTGAAAAGTAATGTTTTCATGAAAGACATAGAATCCAGTCAATAAAATTCAGTGTGATCAGTTAGTACCGAAGCTATCTTTGTTCTCTTTTGATAAGTCAATATTTTTTGTGATGATTTAAAGATCTACCTAGGTTCGGTCAGGTAACTTTAAGAACTCAAAGCAATGCAAAGGGGACAAGGTGATATCTAAAAACACAGATTATTATTGTAATTACAGTGGGCTTGTTTTTTCAGAAATGATGAGCAGTGGTTGCTGTGAAGATCTAGAAATCCCTAGTATCTATGATGAAGAATCAATTCTAAGGTGGCTAAATGTTTATCAAGGAGACATTGTTTTGGAAATACTTGTTCTAAAACTTGAGTCATGGTGATCCGAATAAGGCTAGGTAAAGAAATCAAAATTCCACATTCAAAGTCTTAATGCTTTCTTCTGATATATGGTAATGTATATTCTACAGGTTCATTAATCTATATAACTTCAGTCATTTTCTCTGGTCATTCGTTTACACAGGTAAATGCAGCAGTATGAAAACATTCCCTTTAAAGTCTTCTCCATTAGTCATTACCTCATTCTTAAAAAAGATGATGAAGCTTTCCATTTTGTTTTGTCAAAGTACCTGTAGTTCTGGAATTGCTGTACAATAATTGCACTAGGTACACTGACCCAATTAATGTAACAATTCCATCCAGTGCTCTTTCAAACTGACAAGTACTCCCATTAAGCTTAGTGAGATACAAGGCGAATCCTAAGTCTGGCAGAATCCGACCCATTCTTTTTGTGTCAGTAATTTATATCTTTGGTTTTTGATTGCCACCTATATGCTTTCACCATTAAATACTTATGGAGCTCCATAGACAAAGTAGCAAAAGAAAGAGCTTTTGTAATTTAGGTTATATATCATTCAGTTGTTTACACAGGGACATGTGTATACATGTGCATGTATCGGTGGTTACGTCTAAAAAACACAACAAAAATTCTTTGAGACAAAATAATATGTAAAATCCCATGTGCTTTTGAAGATCTGTCTCTAAAGGCCATATCTACTAATTTTGAAATACAAAATCTTCTTATCACTTCAGTGACAAACACTTCCACAAATGCATGTAAGAATGTGACTACACTTATAAATGCTTTGTAATGTGAGAGTTACTGTGGATATGACATAAATATTAAAGACTTTATCACTACTGTAAATTCATCCTTTCATATAGTATCAAGGGTGCATAAAATTTTGTCCCAAAGTGTTTCTTGCTGCCCTCAATAGAGCTTAAATTAAGCTAAGAAAGGGATGAAGGAATTTCAGAAACTATTTTTTATTTGATATTATGATTTTGATGCTATTGGTTTACTTTCTCTGTTACAATCATGATATATTAATGCTTACAAAGTCATATATTAACAAATATAATTGTGTTTCTTCAAATATTTAAGGACACATTTAACATTAAAAATAGAATTGATCATGTGTATAGAATTAAACACATGCATATGTGTTTATAGAATCATCTTTCAACTTCTTTGCCCAGAAGTTGTAGATGCCTCATCCCTGGAAGTATTTAAGACCAAGCAGGATGAGGCTCTGAGAAACCTGGTCTAGTGGAAAGTGTCCCTGCCCATGGCAGGGGTTTGGAACTAGATAATCTTTAAGGTCCCTTCCAACTCAAGCCATTCTATGATTCTATGATTCTCTAATACCAGGGCTAAAATCTTCCTCTTTGACATTTGTATGATGAGAGTCATTTTTATACATACCTGCTGATATTCTGTGTTTAGAAACCAAAGCATATTTAGGGCCAAAGTGAATGCTTTCATTTACTTCAGAGGGTCTCTGTTCAGATCCCAAGTTCCATAGAATTTTTCTGAAGTAATATTATCAATCTAAGTGATGTGGGCACTTACTTAAAGTTCATTCTGAGTTTATTGTTTCAAAAATTCATTAAAAACTCATTGGAAGATTTCAACTGAAGTCTGTTTTCTATGATATCTAATTAATTTGCTTGCATAAAAGAAGATTCTACTTCGCTTTTATGCTGCTTTCTCAGAAGTTTCCAGTTTTGCATGTTTGAAATTGTGGAGTTTTATGGATGGGCAACCTTCTCAAGAAAAGTACAGAGACAGTCTTCCCAATCCCTATTCTTCTGACTCATAATCTAACTTTTGCTAATCTTCCATAGTTTCAGAGCACTTTCAAAATGTTTGCCTCACAAATCCTTCATTTGTTACAATTATGTGATGAGTATCCACCCTTAGTACAGTGGTGTGGGTTACTTTTGTTATGGTTTTATTTTATTTTTCTCTTCCTCTTTGAATGAAAATTAAAATATTCGGACTGAGAAAGAACAAAGCTGAATCTTCCCTAATGTCTTATTTGCTTAGTTTCTCTTGAGAAACAATCTTCAGTGCTGGTAAAAGTTATTTGCAGCATATTTTGTATAAAAGAAGAAGAAAATTTAATGAGAGTTCTACTTCTGTGGCTTTTTATATTCTGCAACGTTTGAACTTGACATTCTTTATACTTGTCACAGTTCTTTTGTTTATACTTAGATAAACCTTAGAGAAATAGTGTTTAAATACTTTAGGTGATTTTACTGTTCTTTTAGAACTTTTTTTGATTCTGTAACATTTAGTTAACAGTAGAAATTAACTTAAATTACTTTGTTGTATGTGGAACTAAAAGGCATTAAGTGCCAGAAAAATCAGAATTGCAAAAATAAGTGAATACTAGGTTTGAGTGGCATTAAGTGGGAGCTTGTGATACAAGTGGTATATACAAACCAGGGAGGGTGCTTTCCTTTGACCTCAAATAGATTTAGGCATACTGACTATCCAGAACACAAAATATTTGTAAATGAACAAACTCGATAATTTTTTGCATCAAAACACTCCATTCTTTACAGGGTGAGCAGTGACAAACTTAAATAAGAACACAAGATATGGTTCAGATCCAGATGTACCTACATAAGTTTTCTAATAGGGAACATTTAATAATGGAATAGGTCATGTAGAAAAGCTGTGAACTGTCTAGTACTGATTTGTGTGTGTGAGTGTGTGCACGTGAACATGTTACACTACTTCTGGAATAAATATCTCTGGGTCTACTTGGTTCACATTTGGATTAGAATGTAAACTAAGAAGTGAACTAAGAGCACCCTATGCATCCTGTACTCCTAATGATTTTCTACAAACACCTTGTTAGTCACCAAATTTCCAAGCTCCTAAATATTTATATTAACTAAATTTTGAATTTATGTTTTTAGTGATTAGTTCTCATGTTTCTGGTTTGTTTTGTTTTGTTATCTCAAGAGACAGTTATTCAAATTTTTTGCCAGGCTATGCATGTTTTAAAAATGGAAACAAATCTCACTAAGCTCCATAAGGCTGCAGAAGGTGAACGTAACTTTATAGTTGTAACGAGGAAAAGGTATACTCTTTGGAAAACAGGACTTTTATGTCAAGAAAACACAGGTCACCAAAAAGCTGTGACATTTTCATAGAAGTGTCAAAGCAAAATGTTTACATTACATACCAGCTACCTAGAAAATACTATACAGTTCTTGTGTACGTGTTCATTTCTACACCAAGTAAGTTGGAATATATCTGAAAAAAAAATAGAGGCATTTTCAAAAATGCAAACATTTCTTCAGGGCCTAATGAAGTTTGGTCTAACAAAATATAACTTCCCTGTCTTTTTTTATGGTCTTAGTACATCACATTGCTATTATTGTTGTAAAATTTTGCAAGAAAGTAAAGTTTGCATAAGAAAGGCAAATTTTACAAGAATTGCAAATAAATCTTGTGACTACATTGAAATATACTCATTGTAAAGATAGTTCAGTATGAGTTTCAACATATAATCTACAAAAGTAATGTAGGATATAATACTAAGCTCAGTAAGAATTCATAGGAAGTAATCTTTCAAAGGACATGGATAGTAATAAGAATATCAGTATCAATGTCAACATTAACATCAATGCTAACCCTAACACTAATTCTAATTTAAAATTTGTCTAAGTTAATGGCTGTATTACACAAATCAAAAAAATTATACTTGTAATAACAATGGAAATGGTAAATAATCAAAGTGTCCTTTCCATTCTAACAGTGTTCCTTAAAATAATAATAACAGCAAAATAAAGCCAGAATACTCACAACCTGAATTATTATTGTTCTTCTTTTAGCCTTTAGAACTGTATTATGGTATGTAGATATAGTAGATCATAATAAAAGGATACCATGTCATTTCTTGAAAGCATTGTGTGTTAGAACACTCCATAATAAAATACATGTTCAACATAACCACAGAAGAGCATTTCAAATAACACATTTCAAATAACAACCTGAGCTTGGCTATATTGTTTCTCTTTGTTATGATGTCTGACTTCCTGTGTTATATTTTTTGTGACCCTAAATCCATTAAAAAGTTTTGTCTGGCATCTTACATTCCACTGATTTTATCGAAGCTTCAGCTACTAAGAGTTACATTAATAAAAGGCACACAGACACCTAGATAGACAAATCCAACATCTACACAACTCTTACTGGTCAGCTTTATCGTAAGTCTTTGTATATATGCCAAACCACATATATTCATACTCTCACTACCTCATACCTTCAAATAATAGAACACTATAAAACTTGGACTAAATACTGTTTTTTTGTTGTGTTGTTTGGGGGTTTTTTTATAAGGCTAGATATTTGACAGCTTGTCGAGGGTTAGGGCAGAGTTGGCCACTAGGCAAATGACAGATGTTCTCTATTAACCTGTTTTCCTTCCCAAAAGGGAATAAAAAGGGAATAAGGGAGAGTGATTAGTGAATTAGGAGAAAAGGCCAACAAAAACCCCAACAAAATATAAACAAAAAAAGAAAAATACCCAAATCTAAAATGACTTTATTGAAACAATAACAATAAAATGAATTGTACAAAAATATATACAAATCCAAGATTAAACCCAACCCCCTAACAGAAATCACATCACCACTGATCCTGTCAGGTAGGAACTAGTGAAATCCCAGACTGGACACAGCAAGAGATGAGAACCAGATTTAGGAGCTGAATTCAGAAACTGGATTCAGGAACACATGGATTGGAATCAAAGGTAGAAGAACGGACTGAGTCTTCCATGGACTCTAGCCATTGAAGAAGAGTGCTTGACTCTCGTAATCCCTCAGGTTTATATTGAATAAGGCTCTTTGTACATGAGACAAGCCTGTCTAAGGCCAACCAACACAGAGAGCTCTTCCCTGTTAGAGCAACATAGACCATCCAAACCACCTTGTGCCAGGACCTCTCCTCAGTCCTGAACCAAGACACAGATTTACAGGGGAAGAGTGTTAACAGATGACCCAAAACACTACTGGGAGACAGGATGCTTTATATTCTAGTGTGCCCAGAAATCATCTGCTTAACTTACAAATATGAACACAGCAGAAGAGTTTAATTTAAACTATTAACTTGGAAATCTGGAAACAAAATCTCTATCCATAAGGCCTACAGTAGACTCTACTAAAAAAAGGAATAAAATTCCTCAAGGGTTCTAAGTGTTAATTGTTTAATGAAGATGCCTATAAATAAATTCACAACATTGTGCAACATTTAGTAAGGGGGTTTTTGAGGGGGGGGTGTTTGGTTGGGTTGTTTTAATGTAGTGAGCAGGAGAGTGATTCTTAGTTCTGGAGAGTCAGTCAACCAAAGAGCTACCAAGTTTCTTTAAAAAAACATTGGTCATGTATCTGGTATAAAATTTATCAAATAAACCTGGTGTTAAGCATTGAAATTTTGTGTTAAATTCTTCTCCAGCATCAGAATTTCCAATATTCTTGAGCAGCTACTTTATCTGATGATACCATACTTGTTCAAAGACTGTGATCAATATGGAACTCCTTAAAATCTAGAAAAGTCTTTTATGTAAAAGTGCCACTTATTTAGGTGAAATATGAAGATACAACAAAGTCAATGGTGTAAAAAGTTTGGAAAATAGTTTTAGGTCCTGAATTCAGTTAATTTAGTTTACTCAGATGCATTTCAACAACTCATGCCAGAGCCATTTTTCATGTAAACAGAAATGTAATATCTTGATGTAAGATGAGTTGTTGGACCTCAGAGTATTACATTGGTAATATCTTAAAGTCTTGTTTTTCACAAGAGGAAAACACATATTAATCAAGACATCCATATAGGTCTGATTAACATCTCAATACCCTTCATTTCATTTTTTTCTATTTGTTCGTTTGTTTTTTTTTTTCATAATCTGTTGTTATCTTTCAGACCTGCATAGAAAAGAGACTTAGAATAGTTCCAAAATAATACAGTTTATCATCATAGTACAATTCTTCAGCAATACTGAATTTTGTTTTCAAGCTCTTGTACACAACAGTGTACAAGGAAATTAACTTAATTTAACTGTATTCCTTTTTCCTTTTAAATGCCAAATATCAACTTGTCTTGCTTTCTGCTGCATTGCACTTTCTTACTCTGTCGTTCATCATATCTGTTCAATTAACTTAAGAATAGATTTAATTTATATGGCTTTTTATCTCTTGTCCTCTGTTCAACAGCATGGCACATGACTGCAATGAGGTATCATATGCTCCCATCATGCATTGTCAAGAAAAGTGAAGGATCACTAAGTATGAGAGACACTTGATGATCAGCTGCTGTTACTTGCAGCATAGATAGCTTTGTGTGAACTAGTAAGCCTGGTTTCCCTTTAAAGCCCTAGTATTTCTAAGGAAAAATTGTCTTCAGAAGAGTACAGGTTGACTAGTTCAGGACTGGATATCAATAGTGCTGTCATGTAGCGTTAGTTGAAAATGAATCCTTCCTAACAAAATATGTTGCATTAGTAGCACTACTGATCTTGTGAGAAAATACTTCATCAGCAAAGTGTCGCTGTTGAACCAGGATAAAGACCTTTCTAAGTAAATTAAATCATGTTCCAATGAACAAGAAAAACCCATCCATATATCAGCATAAAAAATGAATAGAAAAGAATAAAAATAATAATAATTTAAAAAGGAAATAGAAATCATCTAAATGCACTAGGATGGAGAAGAAAATCCTTTGGTCTCAGAGGAAGAATAAAAAAGATCAGGAGTCCATCATACCCTAAGTGAAACATAAAAAAGAGATTATAGAACCTTAATGTGAATGATTCACAGAAAAGGTCTGAATTTAACACACTCTTTACCTCACTGAATTCTGTTTCTAAATCTCTAATTCTGTTTCTAAATCTCTAATTTAGAATATTTAGAGATCTAGAGATCCCTGAATACAGATTCACAGAATTGTAGAATTTGAAAAGATCTTTAAGATCATTGAGTCTGCCCATCAATCTAGCACTGACAAGTCCACCATTAAACTATGTCACTAAGCACCACATTTACACACTTTTTAACCACCTCCAGGGTTATGGGATGGTCTAGAGAGCAAAAATCATGGAATCATAGAATGGTTTGAATTGGAAGTGGCATTAAAGATCGTATAGTTCTAACACACCTGCCATGGGCAGGGACATCTGCTAGACCAGGTTGCTCAAAGCTTCATCTAACCTGGCTTAGTACATTTTTGGCGATAAAGTATCCACAGTCTCTCTGTGCAACCTGTTCCAGTATCTCATCACCCTGACAGTGACAAATGTCTTCATTACATCTAATCTAAAACTACCCTCCTTCAATTTGAAACCATTGTGCCTTGTCCTATCATTACATGCCCTTGTAGAAAGTCCCTTGCCAGCTTTCTTGTAGGCCCCTTTTAGCTACTGGAAGGCTGCTTTAAGGCCTCTTTAGAGTTTTCTCTTCTCCAGGCTAAACAACCCCAACTCTCTCAGCCTGTCTTCATAGGAGAGGTGCTCCAGCTCTCTGATAACTTTTTTTGCCCTTCTCTGGACCCGCTCCAACAGATCCATGTCCTTCTTTTGTTGGAGGCCCCAGAACTGAATGCTGCAGTTTAAAGGCAACACTATTCAGCCTCTTCTTGTGTGATCTCCTGAAGTTCTACAGGGAACAAAAGAAAATATTCGAGTCTCTTCAGTCAAATGAAAAAGGAAGAACAAAAGAAAGGACCGTTATGTAGTCTTTTGTCTGGGCACTGAGAAATTCAGGGCTTTTACCATCTCTTAGGATGGTTTCTGATGTAAAATAACACTGTTTTACAAACAGTGTTCAAAACACTGAAATTAAATCTTTATGAGCTGAGCAGAGTCTTTCTAATTTGAATGCCTAGAAATCTTCAGAATGGTAACACATATTTTTACAATATAATAGCAATTATTTACTAGAGTGTTCATATTCAGATAAAATTATAGGAATTTTCTGTATCTAAGGCAAATCAAATATTCAAAACTCTCAAATCTGATTAAATGTCTGCTTTATCTATTATTCTATACTGAAACACTTTGCTGGTCTTTAAATAGTTTCTCTATTTAGTTAAATACTTTATTTAACATACTTATGCAACTTTCCTGCTGCTGGTCATTTCTTCATTCCCCTGTTCATCCACATTGGCTATAAAAAAAGAGAACAGAATAATACCCACCCACTATATTTATTGCTAGGTGGCATGCATAATCTCTGTGCCTAAGAAATTTATCTCTAAACATTTCAAATTTCTTTCCGTTACTCAAAATCATTCAGTTTCACCCATCATTTCCTGCGCACTTCCAAAATTTGTTCTGCTGAAATTCAGTGTCCTTGGGTCTCACTTCGGTCCTAGCTATAAACTAAATGGGATTGCATTACAGTCCTCATAGTTACCTTTTCTCCGTATACTGTGCAGTAGTAGTTGACTCATATTTACAGAATTCTTGATTACTACATTTCTTCAACCTAGTATGTCTCAGTTATATTTGGGAATATTTCATTAATGTATCTGATTATACCTTATTATTAGACTTGTTTTATTTTATTTTCTCTTTTCTCATGGGTAATATAAAAATACTGGTATTTTATATAATGTAAAATTAGAAAGATTGCATTCAGTCAATGTTTCTGATGTTAGTAGTCCTTCAATCCTGCTACATATGCAGAGAAAATCTCTCACATAGCTGACAGATAATTTTGGTTGTGTCAAAACTATATATTAAGTTTCTAAACATGACCAGGTCTTTGTTCCAACATTAACAGAAATTGACATGTGAGTTTATCCTACTGGGAAAAACGGTGTAGAATCTCCTAAAATACGTCACAGGCTAAATTCCAATAGTAAGATTTAGACTTTGTTTTGTTTTGTTTTGTTTTCTGCTCCAGAGATTTTGTTTTGTTTTGTTTTGTTTTCTGCTCCAGAGATTTTTCAGATTTTCAAAGCATGGGTGTAAATACATGAAATAGAAATGGTAATTTTTTTTCTCTTCATCTGCAAGGCAGCACTTGCAGTTATTTTAAGGAGTTATGTAAACCTTCCATAGGAAAAGAACGTAGCTCTGGCTGTAGGTAAAGGGGGACTTTTGCAAATAGACCTCACTGCTCTAACTGGAGAGCAGCCACAGATGAGAATCGAGGTCAGGGACTGAACACAGATGGGGATTCTCCCACCTCCATCACTAGAAAGCTCACACAGCTCGTATAGCCTCAGGCAGTATTCTACATAACAGGATTACCTGAGTTATTTTCGTGTCAGAAAACAGAGCTTGAGTTATTGTGGAAACAGAGCTTTTCTTTGGCTAGTTGACACCTCAGGAACACAGTCTTTCTGGGAGCGACATTCTCCAGTCTGTGTGACTGCCTACTGAAACGAAGTAGGAGAGTCTATACCACCTGCCAGTGATTTTTGTTATAGGATATCATGATTAGCCACATAAACACAGTTATTATGAAGAAAGCTATTAAGAGTCCACGTTTCACACTTCAGAAGAAAGCGTTTGATAAAAATTCATAAGAATATCTCTGTTGTTCCATGTGCCCTTACTGAAAGCACCCGTATTTCTGTGCTTAGAGGAAACTTTCTACAATAGCTAGCTAACCAATAGATAGAACTATTTCTGTGCCATGTGCATGCTACAGCAAGAGTTAAAATATATTCTTTATGTTTACCTTTCTCTGCTGCCTCATTGAGAGTTACAGGCACTGAAGCAAAACGCAACGCTCCTAATTGGGTCATTGGACCGAGTGCTTGATCCTGAGAGAGAAAATGGGCAGCTCTTAACAATCAAATCTTTTAATCAACTCTTTGCTGCATATAACACTATTTCTTACAACACATCAAAAGCTCAAATATTATTTTTTAGTTAACATGTTGCATTTATATTATGAAAATGTACATGGAGTGTCAGAGTGGTTGGTTGGTTAGCACTGCATGCCTGTATAGGACAGCTGCAGAAACACAACCAGAAAAAGGAGGGGATTTATGGTATAGTCATGGTAAGCAGTCTGTAAACATCAGCACTTATTATTCATCCTCACAGAGGATGTAACTTAGAACAACCTAGACTACCACACTCGTGTTATATGCTATTCAGACAGTCTGTCTGATTTTATTTCCACACTTTTTCATTATTTCAAAGTGAAGGGAAATTGAAACAAAGACGATTTCACATTGTGTGTCATGTCCCTGCTATTTCTTGTTCAACACATCGCAGCTTTAAATCCGTAATTAATCATGATGAAGTTTTACACTGTCTTGGGTTCACTGCAGTGTGTATGTCATGTGGTCACTGACTAGTTCATACTGTCAAAGAAATAAAACCTCACAAGACTTCCAGGTTGTCTTGTGGCACTGTCCAGTTTATTTCACATATATGTCTTATTTTTTTCAGAATATTCAGGTCTTATCCTATGTCTATATTCATATATATTCTATCATAGGATATATTCATATCCTATGCCATTTATTCCTTTACTTTCCTGATGATCTGGCATTCATGAGCAAATAACCTCTACACAAGGGAGCCTTTAAACTGTACCTCCACAAACAAAGTCACAAAAGCAGGTTGCTGTTATTTTTGTTACAGTTTCCTCAGGTTTCCTCTCTTAAAAATGAATGATAATAGCATGCTTTTTGTGTAGTACCTAAAAAGCTGTTTTCTGGGTTATGGTAATTGTTTCAGTGAAGTCCACAAAAGGCATAATTAAATGTAAATGGAATAATTAGAAAATGGCTCCTGTAATACCTAGGGTCTAAACACACTTGAGTTTATATGCTGCACACAGAGGTAATTAAAACCTTTTAGCAAACTGGTGTCTTGCTCTGATTTTAATTATTCTTCCAATGATACTTTTACATACATTGAAACATACACTGGAATATCAAGAGAGACATAAAGAAATCGACTAGTTCTGTCACATCTTCCTTATCTAAGGCTCCAGTGATGATGATAGGTAAGGAAAATGGAAGGGAGGATGCAGTAAGGAAAAATGTCATGTTTGTTACATATTCTCTAAAAGACCTACCAGGGGGTTGAGTTCTGTAAGCAACATAAACAATTAATCCCCAAACTCTTTAAATCATTGTTGCCAATTTCATTTTCAATTTACAACTTCACTAGCACAGTTTAAATTTATGTTTACTGGAGTGTTGCCAGGGTTTCCATAGTTTAAAGGGTATTTTTTAAGCTCCAATAATCTCAAACGCTCACCAAGCTCATATTCCCTCTTCTTTCCCTGTTAAACAGCCTGTAGGTTGATTCAGTGCTTTAACTGCCATCTTTTATATCAGACCTTGTGAACTCGGTTTCTCAGCCCAAGACAGCGTATATGCTCTTCAGTCTCCTTTGTCCGGGACACTCCTAGCTTTTTTACAAATCTCAGCTTGTAGATTCCATGTAGACTAAAAGATTGGTGAAGTTAAGCCATTTGTTCTCTTGTGTTTGCATAAAAGAACATTTAGGACTAATAAAATTAGGAAAATAAAATATTTTGTTCCACTTTTAAATATGAACACAACTCATTTGTGTCATATTTACTCACCTTCTATTAAGTTACATTTGTCAGGGAGATGATTAAGATTAGATTGTCACTGTCCTATCTTGGATGAACAGGAGACCAAATGGGAAATCAGAATCACTTAGACAAACAACGAACAAAGCCGCAGGAGATTTGAACGCAGTGAAAAAGGAAGTGACTGTCGGAGGGTGCATGGCAAGGCAGCTATAGCCCTATCAGCCATAGCAAGAGTGTTCCCTTAGTAAGCACAATGCCTACAGTGCCCTTGCAGAACAGATATGGGGCTCTGCAGGAGGAACTGGTTGTGACCAAGGAGAAGAGATCACAAATCCCAGATGTCCTACCAGGGCTGACTTGCCTCAGGCCAGCCATCAAAACCGACCCTAAAAAGAAAAATTGACTCATCATTGTAGTAGGTGACTCCCTGCTGAGGGGAGCAGAGGGTATGATATGCAGACCAAACCCATTTCATAGGGAGGTCTGCAGTCTCCCTGGTGCCCACGTAAAGGACATCATAGATAAACATCTTACCTCTGTGAGTCCCTCAGACTATTACCCTCTTCAGGTCTTTCAGGTGAGTAGTGATGATGTAGCAATGAGAGGCTCACAATCGATTAAGGGCCTTGGAGCAACTAACAAAGGGATCAGGAGCTCAAGCTGTGTTCTCCTCCAATCCTCTGACAACAGCGATGGAAGAAGGAATGTATAGGAATGTATAGGAAGAGCCAGCTGGTCAATTCATGGCTCTGGGACTGGTGTCATCAACAGAGCTTTGGACTTTACAATCATGGCTTGGTATACAAGGAACCAAGGCTGCTAGCTACTAATGGAACGCACTTGTCCCTGAGGGGGAAAAGGATTCTGGGGCAGTCGATGGCAGGGCTCATTGATAGGGCTTTACACTAGATTTGAAGGGGGAAGGGGATAATAATCTCATGCTTGCCTGCGACAAGCAGTGGGGCAGCACACGAGGGGCAGACGGATGGAGTGCTAGTAAGGGCTCTCAACTTGTTGCCCTGAGGTAAGCCAGGGACGATGCACCGAGACAACCCAAGGGAATCAAGGGAGATTCGTCTGAGGGTGACACGGCCAGCCCAGCTGAAGTGCCTCTGCACTAATGCACGCAGCTTGGGCAATAAACAAGATGAATTAAGGGACACTGCACTGCCAGAAAGCCATGATATAGTGGCTATTACTGAAACTTGGTGAGATGATTCCCATGACTGGAATATAGGGATTTACTGGTACAAACACTTTAGGAAGGATAGGGAGGGTAGAAGAGGAGGAGGTGTTGCCTTCTACATCAGTGACCAGCTGGAATCAATGGAGCTCCACCTGAGGAAGGACAATGAGCTGATTGAGAGTGTATGGGTTAAGATTAAAGGGAAGACGGGGAAGGTCATGTTACAGTAGGGGTCTGATACAGGCCACCTGGCCAGCAGAACCAAGGAGATGAGGCCCTCCACAGACAGATAGAAGGGGCCTTGCATTCACAGGCCCTGGTTCTCATGGGGGATTTCAACCACCCTGACATCTGCTGAAAGGACAATGCAGCAAGGCACCAGCCATCCAGAATGTTCCTGGAATGCATAGATGGACAACTTCCTCCTCCAAATGGTAGAGG
>VWZK01005175.1:309856-362848 GCA_013396935.1 Baryphthengus martii | reverse complement strand
CCCCCCCCCTTTTTGCTCAGGCAGAAATTGAGGAGGTTAAGGGGGAGGTGTTTACAATAAAGCTGCAAAGAGAATTAACATTTGCTCATATATTTTGACGTTTGGTAGAGCTGGTGAAGCAAAGCATTAGATAAAGCCCAAGATGTTTCATTTTGCTTTGATAATCTACTTATGGAAGGCAGTGTAAAATCAATCTTGCCAAGCAGAAAGAGAGTTGGTGGAGTCTAAATTCTATTTTCGAGAGCCAGCCAGTTTATAAAAACGGCGAATATTCCCCCCCCTCCGCCGCCCCTATAAATTGAAAGTGAATCTTTTGAATGCAAAGCTGCAATTGTTTTAAAAACAGTTATTTATTGTTTCCAAGAGAGACTGGTTAACTGTAAAGTAGATGTAACAAAATAATGAGGTGAATGAACCCTAACTGTACATATTCTTGACATAAATGAAATGCACAGTATTGTAGCAGGTGAAGTGAAGCATTGTCTATCAGGGCTGTTTTTCTTGGCTGCATCTCAGATTGTGTGTGGGATCCTAACCTCAGGCACAATAGCATTCATAAACAGCAATACATTGCTGCTCTTTCTACAGCAACACATAAATACTCATTTTTAAACGAAAACAATCTTATTAAATACCATTCATTCATATCTGGATTTACAGATGCTTGTTACTTTTTGAAACCTGTACCCAATATAATCGTTTTATACTGGGCAATGCAGAAAGCAGTCTTATGCTAGAACATTATAAGGTCATCATAAATAATGTTTTAAAGATATAATTAGCTACTTTACGCGAGGAGAGCGCATTTTAAGTATCCTGCCCGCTGCATTAGCAAGCCACCGGCAAACAGAAACGAAATGACCTTGCATGGATTTCTTTATTCCTAGAATTTTTCAGGAAGGATTTTACAGGCAATAACGGAAATCAGACCGGCTTCGGTTCAGCCTCTTCTGCTGTGACCAACATGCAGCTCCTAAAACGTGCTAATTACTTGAGCGCTCTTCGGACACGGTTATAGCGCTGCGATCGAGGTGCAGCAGTGAAATTCTAGGTCATGGTTTTTATACACGAAACAAAAATCTGCTGTTATTTTTCTTTCTTCTTCTTTTTTTTTTTTTTTTTTCCCTCCCCCCAGCCTAGCTGAGCTGAGGGTGAGCGGTGGCTGAGTCTTAGACCCTCAGTGCCACGCTGAGCTAATTCCTACACATGAACCCAAACAGAGCCCGGTGCTCTTTCACCGTGAACAAGGACAGCCCTCCTCTTTGTACCATAATTTCCCCACCCTCCAAAAATCGAATATTAATATAATTTGAGATTTAACTGGTGGAGCAGCCATCAGGACAGCAATGCCCCGCAGCTGAAATAATATTTAAAATAGAAGGGATTTGACATTTGAGAAGTCAGTGGCTTGAAATACCCAGTTGTACTTAGCTAATTCAGTCCTTAACCTCTGGTTTCAAATAAATCAATTACAGTCGATTCCACTTCAGTTCAGAAGTGCACGAGGTTTTTAGTTAATTGAATACATTTTATTCACTTGCTAGGAGTATTCATTTATCCAAACCCTTACGTTTAAAGGCGATTTCTTTATTGTCCATGATAAATTCGGCTGCGTAATCAGATCAGCTCCTTGCTTGTTTATTCGTCTTCTGCCTCGCATTTAAATTCCAGAATGTGCACTTCCCTTTCCCTCCTCGGTACATGCATGTCTCATCCCAGACCAGATTCCCAGTGCCTCAGCCCTCGCAAAGTGTCGCTAAAATAACCAGCGCCCTTCCAACTGGGAGCTTCGTGAAGCCCATCCCAGCCAGCGAGGGCAGAATGATTTAAACCAGCTTTATAATCAAACACGGAAGGTTGGGAGCGTTAAAAAATATATGATGCCTCCAATCCTGTCCCATGAAGCTTTTCTGAATGGAAGGACTATATCCCTGCACCCCGCTCCAAAAGCGGCAGGAGTGGTTAATCCTAGGGTGGCATTTGGAGCCAGCTTGGTGGAATTTGGAGGGGATTTTTTTTTTTTGTCGAGCGCTGGGCAATGGAGTTGGTGTTGCTGATCCGCTTGGAGTGGATATCGATACCCGCCGTACTTTGTGTGTGGTGTTTGCAGAATCCTGCTGGCATTGGTTTGCTGGTTTGGAAAGGAAAGGGGTTAATTAATGTCATTATCAATCACTAATGCTTGCCTAACGTGTCCAAAGAATAATCAAGTTAGGGGACTGCATGAAGCTAACATCTGCTTCATTCCAGCTAAAGATTTTTCCCTATATCGTTCAATTATTGGAAGTCCACCCCCGTTTCAGGTTTTGTCAGGGCCATAAAACAGGGTCAGATCGTTAGAAATCTAGAATGGAGGAGAAAGTGCAATATAAATAACAAATGGCTTCATTATTTGAGTTACAGGTGCAAGAATGGCCCTGAAAATGAGCAGGGATTACTAGAATGTGTTCCTTCTTTTTATCCCCAATATGGAGGAAAAAAAGAAATCAGACAAGCCTGGTTCTTAAATTGTTTATTCTGCGTAGGTTGCAGCCTCTTTCTCCGCAATATTTAGTTCAGTAACCCCAAAGTCTCCAAAATGAGTATTCTAAAGTTTTTGGAAACAGTAGAAAAGCTAAAGTCTTTCATGGCCTGTTCCTAGCGAAGTTCTAATGTCTTCAGATTAGCAAATTAGGCTTATTTCTGTTATTCTGCTTCAAGTTCCTAGGCTTTTCTTGGGTGATGGAAAAACTGATATTTTGAGCAGGGTAATACAACTATAGTTTATGATGGTAATAAAGGTTTAAGTCCTTGAAGTGTTACTCCTCTGTGCTGGTGCCTGGTGCTGTAGATACCAAGATCTGTGGCCTTTTATTCCTTATTACAACCACTGACTCCTGTCTCTCTGATGCCAAGTTCAACTTTGGTGGCCCAAAGGGCCAAAATTTCTTACCTAGCCAAGGGAGAACTTACAGTACCTTCACTGAGTGGAAACCAGACTAATGAGAGCTTTTTGGCAGGGTAGGAGGGACCTGTTGGTTCCCAGTGATGCTTTTCTTTTAGGTCCTGATTTTTTTTTTTTTTGCAAAGCAGGTGCCAGCACCCAAAGGCTGTGGTTTCCCTGTGCAACTGAGACTGGATCTCTTAAAACCAGGGCCCTGAGGTTACTCCAAGCTCTGTGGTTAGTGTTCTACTTGTAGTTACGGCGCTCGTTTGCACAGACACCTTGAAACCTGTGGAAGGATGGTCAACTGGGAAAGCAGCCTGAGAGAAGAAGAAAGCATTTTGTGTTTGGAGCAGGAAGGTGGAGGCACATGGGGTATGAAGCACGAGCTGTTTCACCACAGTGTTCCTCGAGTGTGCTCTGCACACACAGCCCAGTTTCTGTAGCATCGACATGAAGACCTTCCCTGTCTGGAGATGCTCTCAAGCCCCGTTGCTATTGTTGCCTGTGGGATAGTTAATTCCCTTTGTAATACTCTATTGAAAGCAGATGCAGGGGCTCTGAATAGAGAGTTGTTTTCTAGTAAGAGTGTGGGCTGTACAGTTACACTCGCAGGCTGAGGGATGTGTATTACTTCTATGCAGTGGGGTTTTTCTTATTTTCCGACTCCCTCATTCATCCTGCAAAACTTCCTGCCTGGGCACTGCTTTGAGCATAGCTGGCATCCTTCTCTCTGTGTAGAATCCACCCCAATCCCCAAAGCCAAAGGTAAAGAAGCAGAAGTGGGAAATATTTGGGGCATGTTTCTGGTTGTAGAGCAGAGCATTTTTTTGGAGCTCCCAGGAGGAAGGGAGAGCTGCGTTCGCTTTCCTTTGCTCATTCTCCCTCCCTTGTAAGCCTGCTGGCATTCTCTCCCCCCTCCAGCATGTCCTCCTTATCCTCTTCTTTGCTGCTGGAGGCTGCTCCCTGTGCTTGTCCTGTCTCTCTGCTGCTGTGGCCATTCCTCTGCTGTGATGGAGGTTATCTCTCTGCCCTGCAAGGGCAGTGGCTTGGAGACACCTGGGAAAAGCAGGGTCTGTGCCTGACCTCAGCCCTCCTTCCCTCATTAGGCCTGATGAGCTACACTGTAATAATGCTAAAAAGGTGCTCCTGCCATCTCTGCTCAGGTTTTAGAGCCTGTGGTTTTTAGTAAGGGCCAGAAGCTGATGGGTGGCCCATGGCTACAGAGTCTGGATTCAGGGTGCTGGTGTTTGGGGCGAGGGGTTGGCTGCTTGGGCTTCTTCCCATTCTCATGCCCTTATGAGAGCTTGTAGGTGTCCTTCTGGAAAGGATAGGGTTTTGCAGAAAGCTATGATAAAGGGAGAGAAAGCAGGAGATGGATGTGGCCTGGAAGAAAATCAGATGGAAAAGGGGCGGATGAAGTTTTGGGCCTGTGTCTCCAGGAAAGCCTGGGGATGGAGATCACCCCGTCCCTCGCCACAGCTGCTTTTGGAAAGTTTCCCGAGAAAAAACTGGAGCCTCCAGCAGAACTGGCTACTGCTACGACCCTCTCTGAAAGGCAAGCTGTTTATTTGTTTGCACTGTTATACCCGGGGTGTTTTGTTTTTTTCACCCAGAGCACCTCTTTCTCCCTGCCTATCCGTGTGCTGGTGCATCAAGCTGCGTGCACGTAGAGGTGTGCGTGCGTCTGTCTTCACTGGCGTTCGTCTATATGTTCTTTATCTATTTATCTTTAGGGGCGGGCGTTATTTATTTCTCCATCCCTGAGACTTTTGGAGAGGCTGAGAGAAGAGGGGGTGGGGGTGGGCTGTCTCCCGGATAGTTGATATTCCAGGTTCAGCCTCTTTCTCCGCTCTCATTCTCTAAACCCAGCCAGGGGGAGTGTCGCCCCAGGCCGAACATATGCTTCTTTCCATTGCACTAATCCACCTTCAGCGTGGAGGAATAATTGCTCGAGTGTCCATGGCTCCTCGGCGCTTTGTCCCTCGCTGGCTCCCATCAGCTTGGCACACGCCATTTCAATCAAATCCTTTCAGAGCCCTGTCTCCTTTTATCACGTCCCCGCTCCGGCGAGAGGAGGGAGGGGAGGAGCGGGCTCCCCGCAGCCCCGGCGGAGCCGGGCCGGGTGTATGTCCCACCTCCCCCTCCCCGCGAACAAAAGAGGCCACCGGGATGAGTTTGCTCAGCCCGCAAAGGCGTTTGAGTGTGGTGTTGGTTTGTAAACAACAACAAGAAATCTAAAAAGAAAAACAGAAAAGCCATCGTTACGGGTGGCTGAGCTCTTTTCCTTGATGCGGTAAAGAGGGGCAGCTCCAGCAGCCCCACCGTGCACATCAGGGCTGGGATGGAGGTGTGGGAAACCTCCACCTCTCCATAGTTGTGCTGCTAGTGACTGGGAATTAGCGGCTGGAAAACTCCCGCGACTTTCCGTGACTTGGGTGGGAGGGGGATGTTGCAGGAATCTGCCCTCACCTCGGCTTTTCTCCCCTCGCCTGGCAAAGAAAACTCCCAACTGGGCACGGGAGAGGGGTAGGGATGCTCCTGCCCTCCCTAAGCCGGATCGAGACCCTCGGAGGGGCAGCGTGGAGCAGTTTCTGCCCCGCGGCAGAGAAGGGCTCCTTCTTTTACCTATTTATTAATTTTCCTTTAGGCGAAGGGGTAGTGGATGTTGTAAAAGGGGTTACAAATTCCTCTTAGGAGCCCCGAGCTGACGGGTGTGAGAGGAGAGGAAGGCAGGATAGTTAACCGAGAGACATTTAAAATCAGAAAAGAGAAAATATATTTTAAAAAAAATGTAATGAAAAATATTTAAAATATATTAAAAAAAAAACCACCGGAGAAAGATGTGCGCGATTTTTACATCCTTGCGGGACTGTTTAGCTCTTCCTCGCCTCTTGTTTTTGCACAGCGGCCTGGGATGGCTGATGGGACCCAGCCCCTTCCCCGGGCCGGCCCCGCCGCCGCCCCCGGGCCCACCTTTCCCGAGCGGGCGGCTGCGGTCGCTCAGGCGAGGGCTTCGGGGGATGGAAAAGGGGTGTCCTGCCTCCCCCATCAGCTCTTTGGGGTGGCCGCAGGTGAGGCCTGAGGGTTTCCCGAGAGAGCGGAGTGTCGGGGCACCGCCGAGATGCCCGCACTTCACACCCCGCCACCTCTCCACCCCGCCCCGCCCCAGGCTCCCGGGATCCCGCAGAGCCCCGATCCGGGCGAAGGGGCCACGGGAGCTGCGAGGGGGCTTTGCCGGGATGTACCGGGGGTGGTCGGGGAGGAAAAGCAGCGGGCAAGTTGCTACGGGAGAGTGGAAAATGCCGCCCGGTAAATACGCGACAGCTCGGGAGCGCGCCGGCTCGGGAGCGCGCCGGCGGTTTTTCCTGGCAATGTTTGCCCCATGAGTCCCTGAATAGTTTTTAACTAAAGTGTGGGTCTTTCCTGCTGCTGAGAAAAATTGTATTTAAAAAATATAGTAAAAAAAAAATTTAAAAAATCCCTTTTCCACTAGGTTTGGATTTAACCGCAACACCCACAGAAACTGCCTTATGAAAACCAGACTTTTCTACGAAAAGACTCTTCTGGCAGCAATTAGTCTGGCTTTCTTTAACAAAATTCTTTGTAATGTCATTCAGCGGGGGAACAAAAAATATCCCCGGATAATTCTGATTACTCAGTAAAAAAAAAAAAAAACATGAAAAATTAAAAAAAGTTAGCATTTTCAGATTTGTCCTGGAAAAAAAAATAATTTAAAAAAGAAAAAAAGTTTAAATTTCTCGTTGTTCGGAAAAAACCTCGCTGAAATTTTGCGAGGTTTGGCTTCCACGGGAAATAGGGAAATGGGCATAAAAGGCATTAATGCGCGTTCCCGACTTATTCCAGGGGTCTGCCCCAGCCCCTCAGCCTCGTCGGGCTGGCAGGAGACAGGCAGGAGAACCTCTGCCTGCAGTAGGGGGGCTCGGATCGCCCCCCCACACCCCCCCGCAGCTGCGCCCACCCTCAGCTGCGCCCGCCCTCAGCGGGCAGCGCTCGGCTGAAAATGGTGCTGGGCGCGCAGGGAGAAGCGGTTCCCTCTCCCCACAGCCCCCACCCACCCAGAGTTTACCCGTGTGGGTCTCGGTGCCCGTTTCCATTCCTGGGGGAGGGGGCGCTGGGCTTACTCCTTGCCTGCAGCCTCCTGCCCACGGGAGGAGGATGAGGAAGGGGAAAGCGGGATGGATCTCGCCCCAAGGAGGCGGGGGAGGTTGGGGGTCGCTGCCTACCTGGAAGCCTGTCGCTGATGTTCGGGCAAAGCCAGTCCCTCCGCCTCATCTGCAGGTTTTTGCTACTCTCCCCCCTCCCGCTCCTTCCCTCCCTCCTTCCGTGCTCTGGTGAAAGGTTGCGTGTTCCAACCCAGAGATTCAAACGTTAAATTGCTAAACCAGAGTAGAAAAGGAGGGGGGAGAAGGAGGCAAAAAAAAAAAAAAAAAAAGGAAAAAAGGCGTGTTTATATTTCAGATCTTTTAAAAGGTCGGCTTTAATTAGGTTAAATACAAGTATTATTGGCCCAGAAACACATACCGCAATAAGCTCGTTACAAGCTTAATTGTAACAAAAAAAAAAAAAAAAAAAAAAGCAAAATGATAATAATAATTATTTTTAAAAGTGCATGCGGAGAGAGAAGAATCGTGCTCTTTCGGCAGGACCCACCTCCCGCGGTGCGTGCGTGGGTACCGCACATCCCCACGCAGGACGGCCCGCGCGGGTTGCGTGGTGCGTATCCTCCCCTGCCCCCCTGGCCTCCATCCTTTTGGGGGATGTTTTGCGTTTCCTCACGGTGCTTTCTCAGAGTTGGGGGGAGCTTCTTTTAAGACTGGGCGATGTGTGGGGTGTCTGTGCGTGAATCTGCTCTGAACTTGTGCCACTCGACCCTCCAAAATCGCTCCTCTCCCCAGCTGGTGTCTCAAGCTTTTGGCAACACGACTTGAGGGGGAGAAGGGGGGAACCATTTGCCCCGAATCACAAATTTTCATGGCTTGGAAAGAAAAAGGTAACCCTCGTGTCTAGCTCAATTAATAAACATGGTGATTTCACACCCAAAAGGAGGACATTATTTCACGGGCGCTCTATCGGCTCCATCACAAAAGGGTCACAGCGCAGCTGTGGCGAGCCCGGGGTTATTATGCAGCCTGATGATAGGATCCCCCGCTTGCCATCCCGGCTCCTTCCTTGGGGCGACCAATAGCCCCCGGCAGGGCTTGTGCCACCTCATGATAAAGGACTTACCCGAGATGTGTGAGGAAATGAAGCAGCTTTCAGATGAGAGGTAATCAGCTTGCAAGCGCAGCCCCAGCCCCTCGCTTCTCCCCCTTTCCATTTAATTCCCCCCCAACAACAAGTTTTTTATTTGAACGCAAACCTGACTCTCCTTCTACACATTCTTTGCCCTCCATGGGGAGCAGAGGCGGGAGACCCCCCTCCACCCCCACTTCCCCCCCCCTTCTAGTCCATCCCTCAAGGCTGCCGGTGGCAGGAGGAGCCACCTCCCCGCACGGAGGGACAGTTGTGGCTGATAGATTTCTGGTGTCAGGAATTGGGTCCAGAAGCTGTGGAGGCAACATATTAACTGCGATCCCATAATCTCTTAATCACATTACATTTTAAGTGAGCATGTGTAATTTCACCCATCAATGATTTATTTAAGCAAGGGAGCACAATTACTTGTCTCGCACACAAACGCTGGCTGGGGAGGGGGAGCATTGTTTGCCAGAAATCAAATCTCCTGTTCCAGGGACTATTTGGCCGTGCTGAGGAACCCCAGACCCACGCTCCTGAGACCAGGAGTTTCCGCGGTTCATCCTCTTACCCAGGCAAGGCGAGAGCGAAATTTCGTCCCACCCTTCCCAATTCCCTTTTCCAAACCAGTCCTGCAGCGGTAGCTGGCACTGGTGCGGTGAGAAGTGCCTTCAGCCACCCCCGGTGCTCTCCTCAAGGTTTTGCTCAGGGAAATCGCCGGGGAAGTCAAAGGGAGGTTTGCAGGAGTGTGTGTGTGAGGATTTGTCCCTTCTGCACCGTTTGGACTCCATCAGGTATAATTTCTAGGAAGATTTGATCTTACACAGTTTCACTCTTCCCAGCTAAGAAAAGGGGAAGGTGGGTAACCTCTTCTGGAGCAATCCTGGGTACTAGCCCGGGTGTTTTACTCCTTATACACTCGCCGGGGCATCTTTGGCGTGGGGAGAACCCAAGGTCGCCCTGCATTTGCCCATTCCCTTTTCCAGCCCCGGGCTACACCCCCCTCAACTCCACCTCAACTCCTTTCAAGTTGCCCCAAGAAGAGCAACGCACCGTTTCAGCAGGAGGTTCGGCATCCTCCATCCTCCCTTCTCCTCGGCCCAGGAGCCAAACTTGCCGCCCGGCAGCCGGTGCCGGGGCGGGGACCCGTTTTCCCGGCTGCCGGATGACATTCCCGACCCTTTCGCAGCCCATCCCCGCCTCCTCCCGCCTGGGGACGTGGCTGCGGCCAGGGGAGGTGGGTGCACAGGAATCCCCTCAGACCACCCCACCGACCCCGGGCCACCCAGTCCCGTCGGACAGTTGGTGCTGGAAATAGCTCAACAGCTTTATCGTTGTTATTAGTGTCATTTTTACTGTTGCCCTCCTCGCAGGTTGCTTTGTGAGGATCGTGCCCGCGGCGATGCAGGGGGGGAAACCACCCGAGAAACACGTGGGGATGTCCTGGAGCCAAAGTCTTCCTCAAACCGGGCAGGGTGTTTCCACAGATTTTGTTCCACGCTTGCTGGTATTTTTATTAAATAGTCGATGCAAGAAGGTGCCTGAGAGAGAAAATCTTTGGCTAAAGAGAGAGAAAGAAACCTCCCTTTTCAGTAGCTTTTAATTTTTTTTTTCCCCTTTCTTTTTATTTTCTGGAGCTGCCTTAGTCAAGCATTTGGCAGATTTAACGTTGCAAGGAAAACAAAGAAAAAAAAAGTAATTACATTTTTGGAAAACAAGCAATAATTACACGATACAATCGGTATAAGAGTAAGCGAAACACAGCAGCGGGAGTTAGAAACAATATCCGAGCCATAGAGATGGGCTCCGCCGCTGACTCAGCGCTTCTGAATACTCCCAAATTATCCTTACATCGGATTTCTGGAGCAGCGTCGTTCAGCTGCAGTCTATTGGCTTTTAAATTAAAATATATCTCGCTGATTAGGCACTTATTAGCGCCTAAAAAAAATAATAAAGAAAAATAAGAAAATAAAGAAAAAAAAAAAAGGAGGAGGAAGCAGGTTTCCCAAGGTATACAATAATTCTGGTGGATCAGGAATGTTTCCCTGCTTCCCTATTTGTATGTAAAGCAGCAGAGCCGTTCGCAGGGGCAGCCTCCGCTCGGTTCCCGATGCCTTGGGCAGAGGTGGGAGAGGGGGGAGCAGGAGGGGCTCCTTCCCATCTGAACTGCTCCAGCAGCACCTGTCACCTGCAGAACGTTGTGACTTCCCATGCCCCGCGGCTTTGAATTCACGTTGGGGCGCATTATTCCATCACCGAGTGGTGTTGACATAAACACTCCCTCCCCACACCCCCCCTCCCCTGTTTGCCCGACTTTTGCACGAATATTTGGGATGACCTCTAGTGTGGCTGAAAAAGTTGTGCCTGTTTGTTTATTTTTATTATTAATTATTATTCCTAATGAACCACTTTTTCCCTATTTTTTTTTTTCCAGTGGACTCATCTGTATTTTAATTTAGAGCCTTTAAAATTAGCTGTAACGATAAGAATGGTTAAGGTGGGAAGAGCTCAACGCTGGAAAAGGCTCTCTCAGAAGAGAATATCAGACATCTCATAGAAATAACTGAGGAGTGCAAGTCTTGTGTAGATGGGAAGAAACCATAGACCTGTGGGTGTGATACGAAGTGTACGTGGAATCTAGCATTTGTTCAATCAAACTTTCGTTCTGTTTCCCAAATCAAAAAGAAAAGGGAGAGAAAAAAAAAGATAAAAAAGGAAGAGAGAAGAGAAAAAAGATACTTTGTTTTCCCCGAATTGCTGATCACCACCACCAAAACAAGTGTAGCCCAGAGAAAAGTTTTGAGCTGTGCTGCTGCTCAGCCCTGGTTCTTCTCTCAGGACTCCTGAATTCCCAGGGAACAAGTGCACCTATGATGATGACGACGACGACGACGACGACGACAACAGCAGCAAATACCAGGCTCCTCGCCGCCTGCTCCTTTGGAAACAAACCGGCTCTATTTTTGGTCAGGCAACCCCAGCCAGAAGTGGCAACCAAAGCTTGAAACCCTTCGGAAATTCCTTTCTGGTTTAAGAGAGCCAGAGGGGCTTTCGTCCTCTCCCCGCCGTCGGTTGCGAGACAGGGCAACAAAAGAGGTTAAAAAAAAGCCTTTTCCAACGAACTGGCTCAGCCTTTCGTCCGGCATCAAAGGGAAAGGAAGAGCTAATCCGAAAACGACCGCTTTAATGTACACCAACTCATGGCTACAGCAGCAGAACCGAGGAGGATTTGGAAGTCTCCCCCACAACAAAACCCTCCACTTAATGTCATAATAACAGATATGAAACAAAGGGGAACGAAAGGATCTCACGCTGGTCTTTCTGCATTCTTGAGTCTAATTTAAAAAATATACAGAAAGAAGACATCGTTTGGGTCAAAATGGCATGAGAGCTGCCTTGTGCCAGTGAAGCGGTCGCAATTATCAGCTTAGAGGCCAGATTCGAGAGGTCTTAGTTGCTCTTCAGCCCCAGGGGAGCCCAAAGTTGGTGCAGGGGCCAGGGTGGGATGGACACACACCCGACCACGGCTGGGAGAAAGGGGCTGAGGGGCCCTTGTCCTCTCCTTTCCCCTTCTCCTAGACAGCAAAGGGAGACTACAATAAATACTGCAGAGACCTATAAGCCTTTGTTTTTTCTTTTTTATTTTATTTTTTTTTTCTTGGAGGCCATTTGGACAGTCCTTCTGTTCAAATGGAGCCAGAGTGTTTACTTAGTGTCAGGTTGTGTCACTAAAGGCTTCTACCTTTAGAGCTGGTGCTGGGAGAGGAGGCCTGTGGTGAGCATCAAGTACCCTGCATGACAATATCTCCCCGGGGGAGAAAATACCTGGCACAAAAGGGACCTTCTGCAAAACTGGAGGCCAGAAGCTGGAGTCAGACAAATTCAAATGGGAGATAAGGCACATTGCAGGTGATTAACCGCTGGAATAAGTTCCTGAGGGCAGCAGCAGATCGTTCCTGGCTGTATTTTTGCAGAGGAGCAGATGTCAGTACAGAAGAGATGACTGAGTCTAATCCAAGTGATTGGGGTCAATATAAAGGTAACGTGGTTACCTCTTTATGTAAATCTCTTATTTATAAGCCTGCAGTATGAGAGAGATCAGATGAAACCTTTGCAGCCATGACTCATGAATGATTTCAAAACTTTGTGGTTTGGCCCCTCATCGATGCCTGTAGTGGTGTTTTGCTGGTTATTGGCGTTCGGTTGGATATTGCTGATATTGAACAGTAGGCAAACTGCTTTTTCCTCGGTTCATATGGAAGACAATCTCTTTTGATATTTATTTTATTTCCAGGGCAGCTGGACTTTGCCAGGTGGCAAGAAGATGGGTCTGCTGTGTCATCAGCATTGCTGCTCTCCATAGACTCTTTTTCATCTTTGCAGGAGACTTTCTCAGTGGCCGAAGGCATCTTGGGCTGCACCCAAGGTACTCCCATCCACCAGCATGGCAAGTGATGGAAAAGGATTCCTTCAGCCAAAGAAGCTGAGGAGACCTACGGATGGTCCTCCTACCCTAGAGGTGGATGTCAAAATAGTGAGAGAGAGGGGAGCAGCGCTTCTCTCATCCCATGGCATTCACAGGGAGCAAAGTACGCCTGAGCTCCATGTCCCATTTGTTCTCCCTCAATCGGTCTGATGGACCAGCTCAAAATGCCCCAAGATATTGAATAGATGCTTCTGTGTATAAAGGCACAGCAGAGACCCTGTGCTCTTGCTACCAGGAGGACATGGGTGGCCTGATGGATCCTTCTTTCTTAGGTGCTGTCTGTGCCTTGTCCTCAGAGGCTTCAGCTGCTCAGGCCACTCTGGCTGTAGAGTCTGTCTCACAGAGAGAAGTGTCTTTCCTGGTAAGACCTTTCTAACCTGAGGGCCTTTGCAAGAGGCCCAGAAAACCTTTCCTCATAATTGTAGGATGCTCATCCCAGGGCTGTAGGTACAGTACAATTATCGTTCACCAACACGGTGACTCCTGCTAACCACGCAGCCCAGCTGGAGCTGAAGATTAAGTATTAATTACTGCCTGTAAATGCAAGAGGTCTTCTTCAGGTGACATCGCTAACATTTCCAAAACTGGTTTTATACTGAGGTTTTAAGGAGAAGCTGTCCATCTAAGGTTTCAGCTGATGTCACTCCTCAGCCTGTAAAATCATGTAGGGGAGAGAAGAATATCTGCTATTTGAAAACCTTCCATTTTCTTTATGTTTTCAGAGCAACACCTACGCAGCGGCGTTTGAAACATTTATGTGCTGTTTTCCGTGAACACCTGCAGAGCGATCCCGCCGCCCTTTGCAGGGAGCACTGGAGAGGGAGAGATGCTGGAGCTCGTTTTCCCACTTGCAGGTGTAGGTTCATGCTACTTAATCCCGCAGCGGTCTTTGGCTAGTGCACTCATGGGAGCTGAACCCTGATACTTGGCATTGCAGGGGTGATTCACACACGTTCCCTGGAACGGACACTGCTCTGCATCCCTCCAGGGTGTGCAGAATCCTGCACAGGGCTGATTAGAAATAGTGTGGCCAGCAGGACTAGGGCAATGATAGTCCCCCTGGGCACTGGGGAGGACACACCTCAAATATTGGGTTCAGTTTTGGGCCCCTCACATTGAGAGGCTGGAGCATGGCCAGAGAAGATACAGATAGAGGCTGGAGTGTGGCAAGAGAAGGGCAACAAAGCTGGGGAAAGGTCTAGAGCACGAGTCTGGTGAGGAGCAACTAAGGGACCAGGGTCATGAAATAATGTTCTGATTCCTTCTGCTCGTATCTGATTAACATTGTGTCAAACTGCCATGCTGGTTGCCAGTATAATTTTGAAGTGTTTTACTGTTGTTTTTATTTTTTTTGCAAAAATCTGCCTTCCTGTGAGTCTTGGTTCATACGTTATTCGCTAGGAAGTGTAAATTTTCTTCAGCAGCATTATACAGAATGATTAGTTAAGCTTTAAGAATAAATGTTGACATATTTAGAGCCCAAGCTTGTCAACATTTCACTTTTATGAGCGTGAACTCTCATGGAAGGTTCTGCACGGGCACGTTCTCAGTGGGGCTGCTCATTCACCTCTTGGCCAGCTTGATGGGTGTGCTGGGATGGGGATGGAAGGGATGGTGGTGGGGAGACTGGGAACCAGTCCAGACCTGGGAGACCTGCACTCTCTTCTGTTACAGGGAATAAGTAGGAATGGAGGTGGAATCATCACATGGTACACGAGTACCATGCTTTTATTGTCTGATTAAGGAAAATAATTGGTTATAACTGATTTGCTCAGGCTCCTGTAGTGACATTGTCCACAACACACATGGCTGGCTGGTGTGGATTAAGTTGCAAAACATGACTTGCAAGCTCCTGGTGCTTCAGAGAGACGAAAGGCACCGTGTCCCTTCTGTAATCTACAGTTTGTTCTTCACGTTTTCCCAGCGTAGAGGTACTGGCATTAAATTCACTAGTCTGTGCCCAGTGCTTCTGCACTGAGAGCAATGGGAAACTAGGTGTCTCTCTGCACTTTCAGGTGCTTCAGTGCTTTAAAAATCTGATCCCTGTGTGTCTATGTCCTTATTTTAAGATCAGCCTAACTGACTTGGAAGCAGGTGAAAACTTTACCAAAAGTATTCGCCGATCTGTTTCTAAATAGAAGCGAGAAAATCAAGACAAAAAAAGGGTACTTTGAGTCTGTGCTGTTCAAGCTGCTGTTTGTCAGGAGAGTATATGATCATGCCAGAAGGAGAGCTGGATCCTGCAGATGACGATACACAGGGCAGTCTCCACCCGTTGAGTTCAGGAGGACTCTTCACTTTAGGAAAGCTGCTCCCAGGCCTTGGCATGTGGATAGCTGGACAAAGAAGCTTTGCTGCCCAGGCATCGTGTCATCCCTCGCATCTTCACCAACAGATGCTTCTCTTCTGGTTTTACCGACAAAATGAATGAGAAGGGAAAATTCTCAAGGGAAGGAAGCAAAGCCCACAACCCTGCTTATAAATAACGCCGAGGTTTGGACCCAAAGTGATGGGGAAGTCACATTTTAAGCCGTGCCTATGTCCTGGATTCACCCTGTCGAGCGAGAAAGCAGCACTGTCACTTCAGATTCCCTCCTCGCTGTCACCCTGGCAGAGTCCAGGGTGGGAATGGTTGCATGCATCTACTGCTGCCTTTCTTCCACGGCTGTGTCACATTTCTCTGGCTGCTCCTCCTCAAAGGGTTTGTTTGTCCCTAAACTCAATGGTCTCCCCCAAACTCAGTCGCTGGTATTCAATGTGAATCTTGCTGGTGGAACTCATCCGGGCGGCCTTTTCCATAGGGTCCTCCGAGTGATGGACAGACCTGTGGCTCCTCAACCGTTGCCCTTCGTCCTGTCCCTAAGCGCCTCTAGTGAACTTCCACAAAAGGACTCTGAACATCTCTGAGCAGCGTGATACGTCTTGGCATCCCTGCCTAGGCCTCTTCAAAATGTGCTTCCCCTTGTTCAGAGCAATCAGGCCATTTCTGATGATGGTTCAGCAATGCCTCCCGGGCAAGTGAGGGCATGATCAGTCCTTCTCCAAATTTTCCTCTGAGTCAGATAAGTCAGCTGGGCAAGGAGAAACTCCGCAAGCCAGAGGAAAGCTGTGGATTGAAGTGTTTACATGCCCCTGGAGAGAGAAAATTGCTCCTGGAGCTTCCATGCTGCTAGGGTGCAGGGGGGTATTGCCAACACCCTGGCACCTGAGACTGTAATTTGTGGAGCATATGGTGGCCAAGTTCCGTAATTGTTCCTCTTTCCTTTGCTGTGTGTGTCCCAGGGAATTAGTCAGATGGCCCCACTGATGTCAGGAGGGGTCTTGCTACCATGAGACTTGGCTACTTTTTGATTTTTACCTAAAACTAATTTAGAGTGAGTGATACAGGCATGTGTCCTCTTTTAAATAAGTCAGTCCATCTATATCTCTCTGTGTTGGTCTAGGGTTGTTGGCCCTGGGATTTTTGACATTTTGGGACTAGGAGATTGGTAGGCTCTGATTTTAGTGGTTTTCATAGGTGCCTTGTTTGTAAAAGTAGGGCTGTTGGTTGAATCGAACTGTAGTACCTTCTGCAACGGCATTGACATCTGGAGATCCAGCGGCTTGTTGGCAGCAGTATGACGAAATCCAGAAGTGACTCCTCTGCTGATTATCATCAAGTGGCCACCAAGGTAGGAAGGAGTGTTGTATTTAAAAAAAGAATAATTCTCTTTCCCTTGTTACTTGGTGTTTGTGTCAACCCATTCATTTTTCAACAGGAATTCTGTTAAGATCAGGTTTTATTTTAGCCCCAGCAGAGGGGTTCCAGCCCTCCCAGCATTGCCGTGACCCACCTTTGTGAAGGGCTGGTGCGATGTGAGACAGCCTTGGCCTCCCTCGTGCGAGCTTTGGGTTGGGCTGTCTGCCATGGTTTCCTACCTCTCTACATCACTCAAATAAAACTCTGCAGAGCATGTGAAACCTTCAGTTTACACCCCCCAGACTGGCTCTTTCTATCTGCAGCAGCCACCACTGCTGTTCCCCAGCTCCATCTGCTGCCTGGCCTACAGTAAATGCTTTATTACCACAAAGATAAGTTCAAACTACTGCAAAACTCAGAAGAATCACAGAATGTCTTTGATTGGAAGAGACCTTCAAGACCATCTAGTCCAACCTTGGATGAAAAACCGCAAGCTCACCACTAAACTATGTCCCTAAGCACCAGGTCCACATGCTGTTTAAATACCTCCAGGAATGGTGACTCCACCACTGCCCTGGGCAAACTATTCCAATGTTTGATAACCTTTTCAGTGAAGAAATGTTTCCTAATGTGCAGTCTAACCCTTCCCTGGTGCAGCTTGCAGCCATTCGCGCTGGTCCGGTCACATGGCCACCAGGGAGAAGAGGCTGTCCCCCTCCTCGCTCCAACCCCCTTTCAGGTAGCTGTAGAGAGCGAAAAGGTCTCCCCTCAGCCTCCTCTTCTCCAAAGAAAGCCCACCTGTAGCATCTCCTTAGCTCTGCCTCGCATCTCCTCTGCCTATGGGATGATATCCCCTCCATCCTGGGGCTGGGAGCTGAACATGGCTGTAGGTACAACCCCATCACCACAAGTCAACCTGCTGGGCTTCAAGGGAAACAAAAACCCAACCCAAGAGTTAAATTGTAAAAAGTACACGTGCCCAAGGGGCTATTCTCTGCGCTACATTTACGTGATCCATCGCAGCGAGGTTTGTGTGTCCCAAGGTGGGAACAAACCTCTTAGTGAATAATGTGGTGTTAAAGTTTTGGGTAAGGCATCAAAGTGTCACTAATACTAGTGCTGTAAGATTACCTCTGGCAGCTCCAGCTTGTGACCAAGCTATTTTTATTATTAAAATCTATTTCTCCCCTCTCATGAGCAGACATACTGTATTTTGCTCTTTCAAGTCAGAAAATGCTTTTCTGAATTTCTTTCTTGTCTTTTTCTGTCGTTGTGGGTTTTTCTGTTGTGAGTTGTTCTTTTCAATGTCGCAATACTCTCTCCTGTCCTCTCAGGAGGACGGTAAAAATGAGTTTCAGGGAAATTAAGACACTTTTATTTTGATTTGTAATAGAGGCCCTAATATTATTTTTTGAAGGCAGGCTGGGTGTTTGATATAAACCAAGAGAAAGTGTGTGCCCAGATATACTCATAAACAGGGTACTTACAAATACCATGTGCTTATTGATCTGGAGTCTCAGCAGTACCTGAGCATCTAGAGAATATAAGCACCACGAGAAAAGGCCATGGGAACAGGAAAAGGCCCTTTTAATTCCACCTTCCTGCTTTTCCATCCTCCTCCCCCATCCCCTCCTTCTTCAGCGACACACCGAGGTGTCTGTGGAACTCATTGACATGCTTTGCTTCCACTGCTTGCTCCCCTAATTTGTTCCACATGTTTATTGCCCTTTGTGTGCAATTCCCCTCCTGCCTGTATTCCCTGTTTGCTTATAATTTCCTAATTTTTCAGGTTCTACCTCCTGTTTTGGTTTGGGTTTTGTTGTAGTTTTTTATGAACCTGCTCACTCATGTGTGATCTCCGCGAAACTTCTGCTTAAAGCCAAGTCAGCAGCAGCCCAAGCAGTGCCCCTTGGAGCCTCGGCAAAGTGGGGCTTTTAAAGCAGTGCCTTGCTCTGAGGTACTGCGCCGAGGCTGCAGACAGGATGGGACCAACTGGGAGATCCAGTTAGTACCAGCTCCCCTTCTCCTCTGCTGTTTTGGGAGCCATGGCTTTCTAGAGGGGCCTCAGAAGGAGAGGAAATATCAAGACACCTCTCGGTACGTGGCTTGGTTCAACAAAATGCTGAGCTGTGCACTCCGGCTCGACAGAAAAATGCTAGGAGCTTGAGAGTGTGATTTGAGCCTGAGATTTGTTTCTGAAAGTATTAAGCGTTCTGTTTTCAAGCAAAGCGTGGTACTTTCCACAGCTTCGAGGGTTTTTTTCTGCCTTGGTACTTACTCATCAATGAATTTTTGTTTATGGGCAGAGGCTGGGCAGTATCTATGCTGTGTCTTGTGGATCCCTCCTCAAACCAGACGTGTTGATGGAGACCCTGCAAACATGATCCAGCCACTTTCAAATGCTTGGGCATCCAGATGCCCCATGGGAGTTGCCTGAACGGAGCTTTTTTTTGACTTTTTTTCTTGTCATCTTCAGTGACTGTATTTCCAAAGGGATGGAGGTGGTTGTCTCCATGATGGTTGAGTTCTTTATGCAGAAACACTTCAGCTTATCCTCAGCTTAAAACTTAGGAGTTTTCTGTTTGACTGTGGGGTCAGCTTCACAGGTTCTGGATGCGCACAAGTGCCACCGCTTGTCACAGTCTTGGGTAACCTTTTCATAGACATCTCTCATCTTTCTGTCTGTATCTACATCTCCATCTAGATCTATTCAGTGTGTGCTTCCCAAAGATGCAGTTACACACAAACAGAGAAATGAAGAGACACAAATATATATATATATAAACCCAAAGTATAAAAATGTAATTTTTTTGAGAATTCTGGCTGTAAAAAGTCTTACAGAAATCTAGAATTATAGGATTGTTTTGGTTGGAAAAGACTTTTAAGATCAAGCCCAACCATTAACTCAGCACTGCCAGGTCACTACTAAACAATATCCCTCAGCACCATATCTACATGCATATTTTTCTATCTATAATGATATATATGATTATATCTGAACTGTGCTTTTTATTTTCACAGCTGCGATGGCAATGTATCCTCCTTGGCCTTTGCTATGGAGCACAGTCTCCACAGTGTTACTGTGGGTTTCGGTTCAGGGACTACATCTTTGTAATGGTCCCATTGCCTCTGACCTGACCTTAAATCCCCGTGAGGAGAAGGAAGGTGTTTTGTGGTCACCTTGATGTCAAGCTTAGCTGCCATCATGTCCTAGAAAGCACCTACTGCTCAAGGACTCAACCTTTGGGGTACCTTTTGTTAAAAGGGACCCAAGTGGCATGTGCTTCTTAAAGCAAATACCACGGGTGTGTAAGACGTGGGGAGAATGTGCCTTCCTGTGTAGTGGAAATGGCTGAGGCGAGTGTATGTGGGGCACATCTCATTTTTGCAAAGCCAGTGAGGATGAGTCTGGTTCCAATTTGTGTTGACACCACAAATTTTGCCTGGGCTGGGTCCCTGATGAGGAGCAGCCAGCCCAGCCCTTTCTTCCCTGCTCACCCCTCGAGGTGGAACAACAAAATCCATCGTTATGTTTTTGTTTCCCCACAGAGTTTTGCTGATCTACGCAGGGGGAAATCTGACCTACTGCTCAGATGCTTGTCTGCAAACCCACCTTGGTAATTTTTCCTTTGTTTTGTTTAACACATCAAATTGAAGCTAAGGTTTTCAGACTTCTGGTTTTTTAACAGTTACTGATTTTACCATGTTTGGTTTGGCAGTTTAAAAAAAAAAGAAAAAAGGAAAATCAACAGAAGGATTACATTTCAATGGCACAACACCCTAATCCTCAGGCAAATGATTTGTCCAAGCTTAATATGAAGTACTTAGGATGTATTGTTTGATGTAAACACTAGTTCTAATAAAATGGTGCCTGAGGTACAGTTCTTCAACTTGTAATACCCTATTTGTGTTGGCCTGTACACATTGGATTTGAAACCATTATGATAAAATATATCCTCTTTAGCCTGATAAAAAAAAATAAAAATAAAAAACTCACAGCGTACTGCCTACTCTGCGAGGAGAAACACCGAGGGGTCTCCTGTGAGCGCTGTGACTGATGTAAGGGTTGTCCTTAACTATGCTCCATCATTCATGGGGTGCATCTAGGGCAGAAATTGTCTCTCTCTGGGCAGCACATCACTCTTGGTCTGTTCTCCAGCATCCTGAGGAAAGCGGCTTCCCTGCCCCACAGCTCCATATTTTGGAGTTTGTTTGAAGTTCTTCCCGGCTTTTTTCCCAAGTTGCCCCATCTATTGGAAATTATTTGTGTTTGGCAATATAAATACACTCCGGGTGTGACCAAGGGTCTTCCTAAAATGCTGTAATTTCAAGAATCTGTTGGGGGATCCGGGTGATTAACCAGGGAGGGGGTAGCAAGGCAGCACAGCCCGCAGCCCTGCGCAAGTCGAGCCCTGTCAAAGAGCAGCCAGCTCAGCACCAGCAGGCAAAAAACATTCTCTATGTCGAGATGTTGCATTTGTCTTACCTCTCCACTAATACACCAGTGACAGCGTGTCACTTCCAGCCACCTCCCCTGCTGCTTGGGCTACCTAGGTTCCTGTGAAAGGTTTACATGGAAATAAAGAGGACACTTATGGTTGCAGCAGCATTATGGCAGAACGGGCTCCGCTGCTGCCCGTGTGCATCCTGTAATGGGGTAAATACCAACATTTTGGGGAGGCTTCCTCGTTTTCATCCAGCTATGGCTTGTTTGAAATAATGTCATCTTTATGTCAAGCCTTTGATGTCCTCTTACAAACTAAATGGGCTCACAAGGGTAATGATAAATGGGGCAGGGATACTTCTTCTGTGGAGATTCTCTGTGACAGAAATCAAGATTGAGAGATAAGTGATTTAAAAGAAAAGAGGAGGTGAGAAAATTCCCAGGGACTTACCCATGTACAAGAAGGAGGGAAAAAATTTACAGACTATGTGGTTTCACAGTCAGCTTTCCAGAGAAAACCGGGAAGGGTCTGTGTTCCTTCTTGTTCAAGAAGGAACAAGAACGGGAGATGGTTTTCTACCCTTTCCCCGGAAAACATCCCTCAAGTCACAACTGGCTCCTGATTTCCATCCCTGGGGATTGAAAATTGATCTCAAATTTGAAAGTCCCCAGCTTTCAATCTTTCCTGTTGCAGCTACTCCTAAGCAAGCCTTTTGGGAGGTCTTCTTTCCATCATGTGGCACAACCAATTATTTTCTGGTTTTGGGAGGATTTAGGCAGAGCGTTTGAGGAAGGTGACCAGGCATCAGGGTTTCCTAAGTTGTCTGGAGACACTTGGCTCCTGCACAGTGACAGGAGCCGGGGCCACCATACCCACAGAGCCTGGGCACTTCTGGAGCAACCCTGAGCACCACCACCAGGTTTAGCTCCAAAACCCTGCCTGGGTGGCATGAGGACCCACACACACTGGTGGCCACCACTGGTACTTTTTGCTCCAGTGCCTACATGCCCACGGCTGGAGGTTCCATTGCTGAGCCCGTTGCCAGCTCGCCGTGACCCGGGGCGGGTTGTGATCTCTGTATATTCTCTTAGTCACTGAAAACCAGCACAGCAACACTTAGCCCCAAACCTAGCAGGGAATTACAGACAGAGGCTGATCAGATAAAAAAAACCTGTGCTTTCCACTCCGGGAGCAGGGGCTGAAATTACACCCTGTAATTATAATGTAGTTAACCTGTGACTGTGGTTTATAAATACATATATATACTTTTTTTTTTTCCCCTTCCAGCCAATTATTACTAAAACTCTAAACTCAGTATGACTGAGTTGTTTATCATTGCCCTGAGAGGAAATCGTCGTTTGGCTTCACACTCCTCAGCAGCCAGGTACACCACTTACCTTATATTTACACAGCCATTAGGAGAACATTATTATTAATACCGCTGTTTTTCCTGTGTTCGTGCAATATTGTTGATATTAATAATACTTAATTCAAATCCTCAGTTCCTTAGGAGGAATCACAGCCCCTGGTTATTATTAAGCTAGCAACTGGGTAATAAGCAGTTTGTCCCAGCAAAATTACCGTCTTTACAGCCAGGTGACAATAGACCACAGGAGCCTCGCCTGCTTGTCAAAGCCGGTTGAAAAATATTCCCCTGGGCTCAAAGAGCTTTGGACCTGGCTCCCTGCGACTGGAAAGACTCAGGAGGGAGCACAGGATCTGCAGTGTTGCTCCCACCAGGGTTTCAGCAGCCCATGGTGGGGCTACTGGTGTCACCTGTGTTGGTGGCCAACATCCCACAGCAAAGGTGGGTACTGGAGAGGGGGTGCCAATGAGGAGGGGAGACTTTGGTATAGTTAGCTCATGGGATGGTGAGTGGGAAAGGGGAAAGCAAAGGGCTCTGTTGGGGCTTGTGGTGGCTCCTGAAAGGCCATTTTTGGCATCAGGGCAGCACATCTGAGAGCCTGCTGCGATGGGCATGTTCCTGTCCCTGTGCACGTTCAGACACTGCCGTGGAAAACTAGGGTTTGGTGCTGGGAATGAGACAGTTTGCCTTGATCCCTCAAAATATTCCTCACGGGTTATCCTTTGAAGCTGCTCTTTGACAAGAGGTCTAAGCCTTACTCTGGTCCCGCAGGAATTTCTGTGGAGTACTTTTCTCCTGGTTGACTTTAAAAATGACAGCAGATTACTGGGGATGGTCCAAGTTCCCAAGCAAGGAAGTGGGAATGTCTGGATCTGGGCCACACTGGGAGCTACGGCTGTACATACAGAAATCTTACATTACTATTTATTCTCAGATGATCTGCGAAAAGGAGCCTTCTCTGTTCCCCTTTCCCATTTGTTTTTAACTCTTCAGTCTTCAGAGAAAGAGTTCTGCTGCTGGCTGACAGGAGTTTACAAAAACATTAATTTTTGCTAATGTTTTGAGCCTTTCTAGACATAACTTTTTTCCCCCTAAACAACCACTTGAAATATCCTGTAAGAAATCCTCTAGGCCATCAGATATTACCCTGATTTTGCTGAGACAGAATCCTAGACCGGCCATGATCTGCAAGCCATTGGCAGTTTGGAGTCAGCCAGGGCAGCTGATCTGAGATGGCCACAGGTGGGTCCCATCCCATAAACACCATGCTCAGTATAAAGAGGGAGGTTTGCTGAGGAGGGGGATTTTCCTGCTCTTCCTTCTTCTCTGTCCTTGAAGAGATTCACCCACCATTCTGCTCCTGAGGGTGACTTCCTGGTTATTGTGACTGTGGAACTTTCACTGAGCTGAGTATAACTTTATGTACATTATATGGGTATTAGTTTGGCTGTTTCATTATATCCATTTTTGTTCCAACCTGTGGGTTTCCTCCTCCTTTCCTGATCCTTCTTCTCTGCGGGGGATGGGTCATTGGATGATAGAGCAACGGCTACAGTTCAGCCCCAGATGTGGGCAGAATGTGGACATATGGAACCCCATTTTTCTCTCCCATGTTGTTAAAATCTTATCCATTTTATTCTCTGTAGTTATTCGCTTGCCTGTGCTTCTTTGCGTGGAAACTAGCTTGGGTTTCACAGCCATATATGCTCCAAAATGGCCAGGCAGAGCATGGGGTTCATTAATAAAATGCTCCTCTCCTGCCACTGTGCTGACTCCTTGCAAACCCAGCAGTGGGCAGAATGTGATCAAGGAAGATTGCATCCATAGATGCATCTTACCAGAAAGCTCCCACGTAGTAAACATTTGTGGCCTTGAGTTGAAATGTTTTAAAGACAGCGTGGGTCTTGTGCTTTCTGCTCTTTGAATCCAGCTATTTTAACTGGTCTGATTTTTGGTATTGCAAACTTCAATGATAAAAAAGGAAAAAATAATGGTTTAAATTTGTTTGTTTTTTTTTTAAACAAGAATAGATTTTTTTTTAATGTGTGGGAAAATAATTGTGCTGTTATCAGCCAAATTGCCCTATTTCTTTGTTTGTGGAATAGCTTCTGTATGCTTAAACCACTGGCAGCACAAGAAATAGAGGTCAAATCCCTGTCCTCTGGCTCAGGTTGGCAAGCTGTGCCTTCCACAAATTGGCCTTGCAGCCAAAAGGATTTACTTATCAGAGTAGCTGCTCTTTGTGGTTGAGGAGGAGGGGGAGGCACAAGTGGCTTGGCCTACTGCAAATGTCCCCAACCAGCCTTGTTCCAGTTGAGGCTGGAGAGATCCAGCAGCTGGCTCAGCCTCTCTGCTGTAGCATCCACTGGTTACACTGAGCTCATTAAGAAAATATTGATAGCGTGGAAGTTTACGCAATATTTGATTCCTCCGGAGCTGCGCGGATCTCCAACAGCTTGTGAGAGCAGGGGAGAGAAAAGGATGCAACTGCGTATGAAAGAGAGAGAGGGAAATCGACCGCTTTGAATTCAGAAATCTTGCCAAAAAATCTCTGGGTTTGGGCTGAGAATCAGATAAAAATAACAAGTCACAAGGTAGAGGACAGAGCGCAGGGCTCCTCTTTCTCTCTCTTGCCCGAGGCCGCGCATGCCCAGGGAGCCCAGCAGCTTCCTCCAGCAGAAGGCTGGAGTAAAGAGGGTCTGTGTTTGATGTATGAGCTTTGGCTTGCCATTGTGAGTCACCCCAGAAGTAGCTGTAGGCAAAACAAAAATCTTTTGTGATTAATTAGAAAAAACTGGACAATTATGAATTGACTGCACGGCAGCCAGTGTACGGTAATATAAATAGTAATGAAGCTGGCTGGGTGTGATGAACACGCTGCGTTTATGGGCGATCGCGGAAGAAAGGATCCGATTTAGGTGGTGTCAGTTTAAATAACATAATTTTTTTTTTTTGCTCACTGACTCTTTGTTCAGTCTTTACCCAGGATTAGATCTGAAACTTTAAAACTTGAGTTTTACTTGTCTTTATCTAAATGCCTGGTTGTTCTTTTGATGTCTGCCCGCAACATATGCTTCTCTTCAATGACCATCTACAATGATTATGCTCCGATGAATGACTAAGTCTGGCCCTGCTGTAAGTGGTGTGCGGTTGTTGTTGCTCCTTTGTGTTTGTCAGTAGCCCTTGCCCAGGGTCTGACAGGCTCCATCCGCGCACAGGGATCAGGAGATGGTTGGAATTTCCTAGGTTCTTGGTACTTTTCGGAGAGGGAGGGAATTAAAAAAAAATAAAAATCTATAGGCAGCTCTCCGCAGCACAATGGCTAATTATATTCACAATGTTCTACATCACTCTTCATTAAAAAAATATGTCGGTGCTAAGATGACGTCAGCTCTAGAATTTGCTCCCGATTTTGGGGGAGCCGCACGACTGGTCCGAAGGCGGGGTTTTTAGTAGCAGGAGTGGGGGGGGAATGGCGATGTTTAATTTGGGGCGACCTTTCCCGCTCCTCCTCTTCGTCAGTTTTTTCCTGCCTGTAAATGGGTGAGCAGGTAGCCGTGCAGCGACACGCCGCGACAGTCGTGACAGCGGATTAAATCGCAGCCGCTCACCACCCCCACCCCCCTCTCCAAGCCCCGCTTCTTGCCGGGTTTCTGCTCCCTCCCGGCTCCGCTTTGTTCTCTGTTGACACCGCCCTCGGGGGGTCGGTGCAGGTCGCGACATGCTCCCGACATCACCCCCTCTACACGCGCACGCACACCCCCCGCCTGGGGGGGGCGGGGCTCTGCTGCCGCTGGACACGGGAAATCCGCCCCCCCCGCGCAGTGTGCGCGTAGTGCCGCGTAGCGTGCGCGGGGACCGAGCCGCTAAACCGAGCGTGTTGGTGGGTGCGTCTTAACCCTTCTGTGTGATGTGAGGAGGTGTGAGCCGAGCTTTGTGTCCAGTGCTGGGCTCCCCAATTCGAGAGGGACAGGGAACTGCTGGAGAGAGTCCAGGGAAGGCTGGGAAGCTGCTGTGAGGCCTGGAGCATCTCTGGCCAGGAAAGGCTGAGAGCCTCGGGGCTGTTCAGCTGGAGCAGAGCAGCCCCAGAGGGAAGCTGATCAATGCTGAGCAAGAGCTCAAGGGCCCCCGGGGAGCAAGAGGCTGGGGCCAAACTCTGCTCAGTGGTGCCCAGTGCCAGGACAAGGGGCACCGGGCACCAACTGGAACCCAGGAGGTTCCCTGGGAGCAGGAGGAAAATAATCTTTGGTGGAAGGCTGTTGGAGCTTGGTCCAGGCTGCCCAGAGAGCTTGTGGAGTCTCTTTCTCTGGAGAGATTCCAAACCCACCTGGATGTGGGGCTTCTGGGCCCCCTGCTCTGGGTGACCCTGCTGGAGCAGGGGGGTTGGACCAGATGCTCTCCAGAGGTCCCTTCCAACCGCTACAATTTGATGACTCTGGGGAGGGTGTTCCACCAGGTTTATTACAAAACAGGCCAGGTCATGCATGCATCCCCCTGCCGCATTTGCCACCTTTGCACCTGATTATCTTTTTGACTGTTTCATTTCCCAAGGAAGGTTTTAATGCTAGTATTTCATACTTGCGAAGATATCCAGGTTAAAATCATGCCTGGTGTCTTTTATGTTACCTATCAAGCATGCACAAGTAACTATGGATGTATTACTAGAGACCTCCCAGAAAAGAAATACTTCACTTTTCCAAGTCAAGAAATAGTGGTGGTGATGTACACAAGGTCTTTAATTAGCCCTGCAACAAAAAAAATCCAACAGTGTAAGTTGAAGACATGTCTCTGCTGTAGTTTGCTGCACTTTTACTGCCTCTGAGACAAAGAGCAAAGGTAGGAGGGGGCAGGTGTGAGAGGCAAGACAATAAAAAAACATTTCTTTAAGATTACTATCGATCTTCCAGTAGATACCGTTGACAGAAGATGAAGATAACAGCATGCAAAACAGAGCCCATGGCTCATGATGGCATTAAGTGGTGTAGTATTCAGTTTGGGGAAAGGGTGGCTTTTTTCACACTTTGGTCCCTGCCTGCATTAATGGAGCACTGATAAAAGGCTTTGAGCACAGCTGCGAACTGCTGTAAATAACAGTGCAAGAACTGTGGACCCTACCTGGTGACGTGTCCCACGTACAAGCAGAGAGAGGGAGGGTGGTGCCAAGCTGGTTTTCTTTTTTTTTTTTTTGCTGATATATTACATCTGATGTTAAATTTAATGAAACTGTGCAGTAGCCCAGACCATTAGTGTAATGTTCCAGTCTCACAAGCTGTTAATCGTGCACATCTTTGAACCTTTACTGAACTGTAGCCTAAAACTTTGGCTGAAGAATGACCCTGGGATGCCATCAGGCCATATTCCTTTTGAATTCCAGTAGGAAGTGTAGGGGAACCAGGACAGCAATATGAACCACATTATTTGTCCTTCCATCTCTACCAACTCATCTGGCCTAAAATGGGTCTTTATCCTGCAAATCCTCCATGCACAAAACCTTCATTGCAGTCGATGGTATCTGACTTGGCCATTGATTTTCTCATTATTGTTCCCATGTCAATTACACTCTGACTCAGACTGGAGGAATATCTGCATTGCAACTAGGAGTCTGACCTCGGTGCAAGTACTGTGGGTTAGTTATTAATCTAGTGAGCTGGAGTGTCCCAAACTGCTGAGGCACGGCACCGGCAAGGGCACCAACCTCCCAACTGCCTGCCGTGCACTTACTGGCTTTTTCATTCCTGTTTACGTGCTGTTTTCTGAGCAGAGCATGGGCAACCACCCATGTGCTGAGTTTCTGATGTGCTTCCTTGGCTGGATGCCTCAAAGTTCCCCCTATGATGCTATTAACTCTGAGTTAATAGTGTTGCCTTCTGCTCTTCTGTCCCTGAGTAACTCAATCCCTCAGAAATCTCCAGGCAGATAGTTTAAGGTGATTTACTTGATATTTTTGGGTGTCCAGTTTGTTCAGTCCTCACCTCAGCCTGTGAGTCTCATGTCCATGACATGGTCAATAGTAAGAGAGCATTGTCTGCAACCTGTGCCTGGGATGTGCTTGCCTAATGGTGGGCCCGATCCAACTGGCCCCTAGAATGTTTCCTCCTTAGGTCTTTCTCCTCAAAAAACACTTGTGTTCATTATAATATGACACATGATATAAAGAAGTTCTTTAATCAAGAGCTAAATTCTCTGGCTATTTTATTCCCCAGTAGCAATAACTGACCATTATTGCTGTCCCTTTTGTCTGGGAACGATGTAAATTCTTTCTCAGACCTTGAACCATCGCGCTGCTACTTCTGCCACCCGAGCTGATGTCTTTCACCAGCCTTTGGAAGAGGCCACTGGTCATGCCTTTGACAGAGAGCAGCTCTGCTAAGCTTGTGCCCTGAGTTCCTGCATTGGGCCAGGGAGAGGAGGACTATGTCCTCGCCACAATGCAGGGGTCAGTGTCTGCTCACTCCACTGACTTATTACACCATACCTCTGAAAAGAGGAGGAAAAAAAAATCAAAAGCAAAGATGACAAAGCAGCAGTGACTTCTTCCCACTGCCCCCAAAACACGTGCTCAAATGAATGCAGGTATTGTGCATGGCGAGACAGGGTGGAGGACACCACCAGCAAAACCTTGATGCTGAGAAGCTGTTCAGCTTCACAGGGTTTGGGTTACCAACCACATCCTGAGCACCTCTGGGACTTTCCCCATTGTGTGCTCTGTTCATCTGCAGCATCTGTTCAGCAGCAGCCGGCATCTGTGTCGCCTTCATTTTGTTTTTTTTTGTCGTCAGTGGAGGGGTGGGCAGGTGTCGCTTTTGCCAGCACAGGAGCCATGCCAAATGTTTTTGGATGTCCTCAAGGTACAGCTGGTCGCTCCAGGTCCTCTTGAAGCCTTCCTGTAATGCAGGCTTCTCATATTTGACTTTGGCACAGCCTCAATAGTCTTAAGTATGTCAGGTTCCCAAATACTTGCTTCCTGAAATCTCTCTTATTTAGATAGTAGCTATTTGGCAACTTTGGATGTTGCACTTGTCCTGGCATAACCTTCTTCTGTCACTATACCTCAGGATTAATTATATTTGCTCAAGAAGTTGGCAGGATTGTGGTTTGCCTTCTGCCTACTTACCTCAAACTGGTGAGCCTCAGAAAGTGTTGTGAGGTGTGTTACGGTGTTTTAATGTTGACAAATATCAACCTTTTTAATCAAGCAAGACTTTTTGCTATCCACTTCTTTATCCTTTGCCATCTGCCAGGCTGTTTGACGTTGCACAGCATAGGCTTGGCGTGGTGTTCCTGACTGAGAAATTAAAGAGAATTGGTCAGAAGAATCGCTTGTAATCTATGCCAGTTGCTTCAAACTTAACTGGAAATGCACTGGAAGTGAAGTAGGGAGTCATAATTTGTCAATCCATTGCTGAGTGCTGTGGAGCACCTTATCAAAACACCCCAACCTGAGCCAGAAGAGAGCAAATAAGAGGCAGCTTACTCGGTGACCTTTCTGGTTTAGCTCCCAGAGGTATCCATCAGTCACATCCCCTGAATTTACAGGAATATCTTGTCATTTCACTGATTCTGTTGTATGTTGCTCTCGCTGTTTATTACAGCATCACTCCCCTGGTTATCTTATCTCTGGTGGGTGCACTACAAAGGAACATCTTCAGCTCTGTTTTTATGCCTCAGCTGAACACTGAAGGCTATGACTAAGATTTCTGACTCTTTTAGGATGACCTGCTCTTCGGTGCCTTTATCTTCTGTTAGCCAAGGAAAGATTTTTATCTGGAGGTACCTAGACCCTGGTTGCTCATCTGCAGCCAGGCTTTCAAATTCCAGTCAGGCTGGGTCACATTCTGAGTTTGCCCCAGCAGAGATGCGAGTTGACTTCGGCTAAACCAAGACATGAGGAAATGCGGCGTTAACATTTGCTTCATATTAGTCTTTTTGAAGTTCATTCCTTCCCTTTATATTGAGCATGAGCTCATTTTGCAATTTTCTGGACAGATTTGTGCATTTCAAGCAGAATATGATAAATGATGTCCTTAATATGATTTCCAGTGTCTTAGGGACTTACTCATTCTTACCACGGTTTATTTCTGCCCTTTTCATGAATCCAAGAGTTTCATCAGCAGGTTTTTTTTTCTTCTTTCTTTTTTTCTTCTCATTTTCCCATTAGAGTGCAGTCCTATTGTGTTTCAGGCTGTGCCTCGCTGGCAAACGGCCTCCAAAATCAGGTGAGGTTCTATCAAGTTCTTTGTTACTCTGGAGATGTTTCATTAGGGGAGTTTCTATGACTCCTGCTGAATTCCCAGAAGCTTTTCGCTTGCCAGACATCCTAGTGGCACTCTGAATTATCCCCAAGATGGCTGAATAGAGCACTTAACTGAAGCCAATTAGAGAGGATGAATTTACTTAGGTGTGTTAACTTGCCCACAAGTGTTTAGGAGACCACCTTGCTTTGGTATCTTTCCCTTACATGAATCTACAACTTGCTCAGATCCTACCAAATTCTTTTTCCACTCAACACCTCCTTTGTAAGTTAATGGCCTTATTTAGCTTTTCCTCTTCTTACCTTTTTAAGTTCTACACTCGTGCTCGTTTCTTTTTTCTACTTTTTGTGACTATTTTTGATCACAATTCAAAGGAACGTCTAGAATTGTGGCTGCTCATCTGAAAACCCCAAGATCTGGAATATGATGTTTCTATACTTAGGTTGAAAATTCTTTATGTTGGCTTTACAGTTCACTTGCTATAAATTAGAACAGTAGGGATCTAGTTTCTAGGGACTACTTCAATGCAAATACTCATAATTACCTGTTTGCCCATCTCTAAAGGAAGCCACTTGTCCACATACCATATCTTCCATTAGAGGAAGAAGCAACGATACATTTTCCCTATAGCAAGTCAGCTTGGCTAGAGGCATTTTGTGGCCTTCAGTAGCGGAAGTCCTTTTCTTCAGTGCAGCTTGGATATGGGTTCCTCTGCTGTTTTTTACCAGTTCTAGATAGAAAGCTGGCAATGGTTTAATTTGATCCTCTTTTGCCAACAATTAGTTTATTCTGGGCACAAGGTAGTAAGAATATGTCATTCTGGAGAGAGACCAGGACTTATCATGCCCCCAATCTCCTGGTATGAGGAAGGGTTGGAGATTGTTTTACTACATGACAAGGGTCAGGAGCCCACAGCAGCCAGGACTAACATTATAGCAGGAAGACAGTTCAGATTACCACTCTTTCTGGCTGATGTCAGTAATTAGATCACCCAAACTTCTTGCCATTGACTGCAGCCAAAAAGAAGTAAAGCCCTGGTGTTTGCTGCGGAAAATCTTAATATCTGCTGGTGTTCAAAATATTAATGGCTAAGGTTTGTGTTGAGTCTCAGCATTAGGGAAGAGAAAGTGAAAAGGAGCAGGGTGCTGGAAGTTAGAGATGTTGTATGGCCTTGGTTCAGCTCACCCTGTCATTAAACTTGACCTCATTGACTTCAGTAGGATCTAAATTATTTGTATATAGTCTGAAATCAAGAAGGATGGAAGTACACATGCAGTCAAAGGCTTCACACTTCAGTCTAGGTCTGTATTACCAGGTTTGGGACCATTTCCCAGTTCCTTGTCGGAGTGAGCTCCCTTACCCTGCTGTGCCCTCAGACCAGTAACTCCATAGAACTGCTTCTCTGAGTGTGGTGGTAGTTTCTATAGCGCTCACAGGTAGCATCCAAAAATGTGTTTTCCCAGGACCTTCAGAGGGCAAAGAGCAATCGAGTATGACCTCTGGGAGCTTGCTGGGGAAGGAGGTGGTTGCTCCAGTGGAGGTGAAGCTGATGCAATTCTTCCATCCACTAAGCACAGCATAAAGACAAGAAGGAAACATTTTTGTTTTCTGCCTTCTGTGTGGTTATGAAAGGCAACCGCAACCCATACTGTATAAAGTTGAAGAGGAAAAAAAAAATATCCAAAGCAGTCATGTGCAATGACTGAATTGTAGAAAGACTACTCCTCCACCAGTCCAATGTCTGTTCTTCCCACATCACCTTTGCTATAGCCTCCAGGAGTAAGGAGTGTCATGGTTGAGAGATTGTAAAGATTTCTCCCCTTTAGAAGACAAGTTTATGAATTAGGGCACTGATTCTGGGCCTTGAAAATGATTTTTTTTTTTTCTCTCTCTACTCTGCCTCAGGCTCCTTGTGTGCCTCTGAGTCAGTGACTTGGACAGTTTTGGTGAGGAGGGCATGTCTAACTCCCTCTACTTGCAAAATTTACATTCTTGAGCTGCTTGGAGACAACTGCAATCTCAAAGCACCCAAGGATATGTTTAGTACAGCTGCTGCAGGTTGGGTACCTCAGTGCCTGCAAAGCAGGCACTGCAGAAGCATGGGGCTCAGAAGCCTCTAGACTCAGTTATGGGACTGTGTGACCTACTTCAGGCCACTGCAGCTGTGCAAACAGCAGCCTCTGCAGAGGGCTGCATGATCCAAAGTGAGCCTTCTATGTAGAAAAAAAACCCTTTGATTTTGGTGATTGAAGCCTTTACACAACAAGAAGTCAGCTTCTGGGTGCTGCTCTAACACACCTGGAGGAACAACTTGAATCCATGAAGATCTGCCCAGCTCTTTGTGCTCTTAAGGATGACCAGTAATGGCTGTTCCGGGGCAGAATACAGGAAAAGAGGTGAATCTGGAGTGAGCTTTTAGCTGCTCTGCTCTCCCCTAATGGTTGTCCTTCCTGTCCTTCAAGGCTCTGGGTGGACAACTTGGAGCAGGACTACAGGACTGCATCCCTTGCAGTGTGATGGCTGCTGAGTCTTTGCTGGCTGGTCTGATGACTTGTACAATTTGGCTGGGTCTGAGGGGTTCTGCCTTTTGTTGGTCAGTGGAAAGTCCTGAAACCCTCTCCTTTGGGGTGCCTAATTTCATAGAATCAGTTGGAAAAAACCTTTAAGATAGAGTCCAACCATTAACCTAATGCTGCCAAGCCCACCACTAAACTATGTCCATCAGCACCTACAGGTGCTACAGCATCTACAGGTTTTTTAAATCCCTCTGGTGATGGTGACTCTACCACCTCCCTGGGCAGCCTATTCCAGGGCTTGACAACCTTTTCAGGGAAGAAACATTTCCTCAAGTCCAACTTAAACCTCCCCTGGTGCAGCTTGAGGCTGTTTCCTCTCATCCTATTGCTTGTTACTTGGGAGAAGAGACCGACTCCCACAGGCTAGATCCCAGAGCTCCCCTACATGGGCAAGAGTGTCAAACAAAAGATTGCAAAATGCAATGGAAAGCGTTTAGATACCTCAAAGAGATGGCCCGAGTGGTATGCAACACCCTGTTACATCATGTTTTATTTTCCCTGGAAAAAAGGGAGGACTCAAACCATTGTTTACAGCTTGGCAGGCAGATCACTCGCTTCCGTGGTGCTGTTAAATCCAGAAGTTACACCACAAGTGGGTCTGGCCCATTATTCTCTACCAAATTTATTAATGATGGCTGACAGACTGTCTATATTTGATGTTCAGTTTTTAGTCAGAAAATAGAACTTACAACTGTCACCCGTGCAAAAAGAATACAGAAAAGTACATCTAAAGGTAGCCATAAAGAATCAAAAAATCAATATTGCAGAGGTAATGACATTTTTGGTAATAGTTGCTGGGAAAAGTTGGCTGGTTTGTTTTTGTTTTTTTTTAAAAAAAAGATCAACAAACCCTAATTTCTCATTGTTTTTTTGTCCATTTAGCTAAACCCAGCTGAGTTGCCTTTAGTTTGGGATGATAAGACTGAAATCCATCAGGAAAGATATATTTATTGTCTTTATGTCAATACTTAACTTTTTTCTCCCCTTATTTCATGGAAATATTGTAACTCCCACCTTGTCCCCTCAGTGAAGACAGTGGTTAAGTGGAGCAGCCTCCAGTCAACTCTGCTCCAGCTCCTTCCACTGCCAGTTCTCAAATGCCACCAGCTTTGTTGGGAACAGGGTGGGGATTTCAGTGCCCCTAAGGAACTGCACTCCAGTTTCTGAAAAGATGAAAAATGAGAATAAGATGATGTAGAGAGTGGTGTTGTCAGCATCTGCTCTCAGATGGCAACCGTGAAGATGTGTTTACCTCACTGAAATCTCTTGGATAAACAGTGGGTTTCTAAAATGGTGGGCAAAGCGCTCATGCTTCTGGCGAAAGAAGAGGACAACGTGCAGGGCTTTTACTGCCTCAATTTCCCAAGGAATTTCTAATGAGTTGGAGCTAACTCTAGTGTTTAAAAGTAAAATATGGTTATGGCTCTCAAATGCAAGCTACATTTAACAACCATATATTGATTTCCCCCCCCCTTGTAATTTTATTTCCGTGAACATTTCTGTTTTCTTAATTAGTAGCCTTTTAAAGAGAGATTTAACATTTTCATTATCAGAGGGTAAGTTGTGAAACAGCTGTATGGAGAGAGAGAGAGAGAGAGATAGAGAAAGGGGGAGAGGCAGAGTGGGTGAAAAAAGAGCGTCGGTGACAGACTTTCTATCTGTACTTGGTGGGGAATTGTGTGTGCACACATGTACAGACAAGCTGACCCTGTCATTACAATCGAGACAAAACAGCAGTGGCAAAGCTGGTGACAAAACTCAGCAATTTCCAGTTGCCCTGTAACGGGAAGAACTGTTTACCCCATGTTCCTTATTAAACTGAAGTATTTTATTTAATGAGCATGACTCATGCAAGGTGTTCCCATAAATCATCAGCTGGTTTACAAACTCAATAACTAGGCTTCCTGCTATAACTAGGCTGTGCACACCTTAAATTATTAACACGCCAGGGCCTTAAGGCAGATCTTTGATGATGATATAAACACTGTGAGGACAAGGTGCTCTCTCAGCAAAAGATTATTGACTCTAATTACCATTTACCACAGGAAAAAGAAAAGAAAAGACAATAAAATATGAAGGAGAATTTAAATCTCAGATTTAATTTTACGAGGAGTTTTAAACCCCCAAACTTTTTGTTGTTGTTGTGTTTTTGTCGTTTTTTTTTTTTGCCACTGCTGCTGTCGGCTGCTGTTGCATGATACTCTATAGTTGGCTGATCTTGAAAGTGTGACAGTTGTTGAGAAGAAAAGAAACAGAAAAATAAAACATGAGAGAACGTTCGGTTGATGCTATGTACGTTCTTTGAAATGGATGGAAAAAGGCCAGAGGGAACAGAAAATGATAATACACTGGAAGGAATCCCAGCCTTAATTGTTTTCATGTATGTAATGTAATGAAAAGGTTAAAGCACTAATATGCCTGACTACAGTCATTTGGTTTGTAAACCAGAACTGCAGGTCAGCCTTTAAAAAAAAAAAATTTTGAAAAATCACATACTGTTATTATAGGCTTCAATTTTACCCAACCCTTGTTATAAGAATGCTGGAAGTAGTGGTGTAGGGATTGAAATACAGTTAACAGCAGAGCTTTATTTTTATCCCTGTCCAGGTGAAAGAGCAGAGACAACCCCATGCAGAGTGCACTCTTCATTTTTGCAAACCCCATTAGAATGACCCAGCAAGGAAACAGGAGCTGGATTTTTGTGCAGCCGCATCCTAAGAGATGAAAATAAACCCTGCCTTTCGCTGCGAGAGGAAATGGCCTTCGCTTTAAAGCCATGTTTACAATGTTGTTGCTTTTTCAGCCTCATTTTTGAACCTGTGTTTTTCTTCATGTAAACAGCAACTTCTTACATTTTTAATGATCCCTTCCACGCTGTCAGATCCCAGAGGTACTTGGCAGATGGTACGACGAGGGCTCACTTTATTCCCGCCACTGAAATAAACCATTTGTGGTTGGAACAAGGCTGTCAGCCTGCCTTCTTAGGATAATAGGACCATGTCTGTAACTTTACTGGGAAGAATTTTTCTCCTTCCCAACTCCAGGGTATCAAAATCTTCTCATTTCTTATTTTTTTTTAATTGTTTTAACTGTCGGTCGTTTGTGGGTGGAAACAATGGTGTCCTGAAGTTTACTCCTTATCTGACGGTACTTTGCAGCTATTAGTGGATTTTTTTTGTGCACTGGTTCTGTGACTTACACAGGAAAATGCAACTGAGGCCAAACTCTGTGCAAAAACAGAGGCAATATATTGTTATTTCTCCTCAAAAAGGGTTTGAGCTGTGATTCCTTTTTATTTCCAAATTGAGTACCTGAAGGGGGCCTACAGGAAAGCTGGGGAGGGAATTTTTATAAGGGGGTAGGGTGATAGGACAAGGGGTAGTGGTTTTAAACTGGGGCAGGGGAGATTTAGATGAGACATTAGGAAGTTCTTTGCTCTCAGGGTGTTGAGACACTGGAACAGGTTGCCCAGAGAAGTTGTGGAGCCTCATCCCTGGAAATGTTTAAGACTAAGCTGGGTGGGGCTTGAGGTAACCTGGTCTAGTGGGAAGTGTCCCTACCCATGGCAGGGGGATTGGAACTGGATGAGCTTTAAGGTCCCTTCCAACTCCAGCCATTCTAGGATTCTATGACAACTAGAGTACTGGTTCAATATTAAGCTCTAGGGATATGCACTGCATAGTAAGCCACAGGTTCCATGTTCTGCCATATGAAGCTTTCCTTGGAGGTCCTCTATCCAAGCTTTACTCAGTCCTATTTCTACTTAATGTGTGAGAGATGGCACAATCAGAGGCAAAGGTTATAAGCTACTGGTGGTCATTGGGTGGTTTAGTGTGGAAAGATTTTTAACTGCTGGTGCTGCGTCCATCTTCCTCGCAAGAGATGCTGCTGTGAGAAATATGGATGTATTTTAAGAACATTCTTCCTCAGCATTGCATGAGACAACGATAAGTGCATGATGCATGATATTTGAGGGCCTGCTATTGCTGGATTTGTGTCACTTCATCTGCATGGTAGTATCCTATGTTCTTATCAGTATTGAGAAAAATGAGTTTAATGTGGTGCTTTCATACACTCTGAGGTTTATTGTCCCAACAATGAATGGGAGACTTACATGAGTAACTCTTGTTAATATTGTTGGGAGTTAGGAGAGCTATACAACACACATTGTATATAAAAGATATATATAATGTAAAAAAACCTGGGCATGAACAGGTACATGTGAGAGAGCTGAGAAGAGAAAGATAAATGAAAGTGTTCACATGTAACAAAGTAAAACCAATCCAAACCACAACACTTTGTCCCCACAACTCCATTAACAAGGGATATGTTTTAATTTTAATTGCACGAGTCAGGATATTCTGAGTTTCTATGGAAACCTTATCTCGTTTTTTCTTTCTGCACGTATTTATACCTCATCTTTGCTTGTTGTATGGTGCAAGTACTCTCTAGTAATAGAAATCACTGTTCTTTCACTGTGGCGTCTCATGACAACACTGTGGGCTGAATATGCAACTCTGGTCTTACATGTTCCAAGACTCCTGTCAACATAGTTCCTGTAGAGTCAAAACTACAAGGATGGAGCTGCGAATCCAGCCCTGCCCTTGTGTTTATGGTGCTGGTGTGTGATTTACCTCGCGTTGTGGCACATTGCCTGCTAATGGCATCTTGAGGAAGTTGCAAAGTGATGAAAACACGTTCTGTGTTGTGCTGGAATAGGAGCTATATCAATCAGAAATGAGGACTAGCCAACTAATTATCACTTGGACCATACAGAAAACAGAGCTGGCTGCTGATGGAGCTGCCAAAGTTGTGAGTGGAGCCTGTTGAGAGCACAGAGACACACTGTAGGGTAGCCAGCTGTGTGAAGGCAGTTGAAGAAATGCTGATTCTCAGGTATGTTTTGGACCTCTTGTGTTGGTGGTTTATTTATGCAAGGAAAGGCTGAAGGAAGACTGCTCTGCAGCAAAGAGCCTTGCCCCAGCCTGCAGAGACAGCTGCTAAAGCTCATTTTTAAGCTTCAGCCCCACTGCTGCACCTTCCCCTTCCTGCTGCTGAAGAGACCTGCCATGTGTTGCCTTGGTTTTGTGTTCCCAGCTGACTCTGTGGCTGCTCTGGTTGGGGTGGGAAGAACACACTGTCTATTTTCTCATGTTCTTTGCCAGCAGCACATTGTCTCCTTCCAACCTTTTGCCCCATGCAGAGCCAGGGCAGTGATAGAGGTAAATTTCTCATTCCTCTTTTTGCACACAGATGTGCTCCAGAACTGCTTTTCTTCCTATCACTACCTTACAATCCATAACCCAGATATATTCTTGGGTTTCATGTTGGGGTTTTTTAAGTGGAGGATGATTGATTTCTTCTCTGTAGCTGACTAGTTTTGAGAGCATGGCTACTGTTTCAACCTATCGAAAGCTTCACAATCCTGGAAGACCTGGTAGATAAAGACCATCCAGCAGAGCACATGTGGCTGTCAAAGGCTCAGTTTAGCCCCAGGACTGATGATGGCTCCTACTCTACCTAGAAAAGTACACACCACTGTCTTGCAGAGAGAAGAGGGGTTCTGGAAACAAGCTACAGGTACGTCCACACCTGGATGTGACTTAAATCCACCCATCGTCATAAATGATTCCAGGAAGGATATGTTTCTTTTGGTTGGGGTGAGGGAAAGGACACGTCTTTCTAGACAGAGATCAATAGGCTCAACAGGAGCATCAAGACACCCTGAACTTCCAAATGTGTAGGCATTTGTGGAACCAAGAGCCACCAAGTCTTAAGATGGCTGATTTCATCTCCCAACCTACACCTAGAGGAAGTGTCTTCAGGTTTGCACTCTACCTCTTTCATTAAACACGTGTAATAAACACTGGCATGACTTATAATGCAAGAATGTCCCGGGAAGTAACAATTCAAAGTGCCCTTCTCGCTTTTCTCTCCCATTTATCTAAATATAATAGTATTTTTTTTAAACCAAAAGGGAAGGGGAAGTATCAGGAGTTGTGGGCAACTTGTACAGTGTGACTGTGTGTGTGGGAATGACATGGAAATTTTAAGCTCTACTACTAGTTTGCTACTCTGGGAGGAAGCAACAACAACAAAAACCTGCTTGTAAGTACTTGTTGAAATAATGGCCCCATCAAACCAGATGTTGGCCAGATGAGCAGTCTCTTTGTATGTGTTCATGTTCCCCTTGCTAATATTCGATTTCTCTGCAAAAATTAAACCTCACTTAGTGCATGCCTACAAGCTGGCGAGGCTCCAGATTATTAGGGGATTTTAACACTCTCATATTTTTAAGCAAAAAACTCAAAAGCCTTTGCTGTGCCATGTTTTTTAAGGCTGCTTAGGCAAACAGCAACATGTGCAAGGGGCCAATCTTGCTCGAGCTGGCTCAGATGGAAGGTCTCCCTGAGAAGAAAGTGTATGTCATGTGTCAAGTAGAGCTATGGATGTGGGCTCCTGCTCTGTGCAGGAGATACCTGATGAAGTAGGTGTTAAGGCACCCCTGAAGACAGTTGATTTGCTGCCAATCCCATCCATTAAATGCCTTTCATTGAAGCATGTCAAGTAGTAAACTTGTCATGATAACTTGACTTTTTAGCACATGCCAGAAACTTGGATCTTATGCAGTAGCACCGGAAGCATTTTTCATGATGAAGGCTTCACAAGTCAAAATACCATGGGTTTTGTGACTCTGGATATCCCAAGGGTAAAAATGGGGTGAGTCATGAAGTTCCTGAAAAGCAATGTGTTCACATGGGTTTAAATATGTTTACAAAGCAAGCCTTTCCCTCGGTAATGACCCTCACCCGTGAGGAAAAGTTGAGAGTCCCCTCTGACAGTAAAGATGCCACATCTGGGAGATGAACTCAGCAAACACGATGCAGCATCTCCTACTGTCCTCCAAGGTTTTCTGCTAAGGATATGTCACCACACAGCAGGGAAAATTAATCCAAGGAAACATTATGTCCCTATGGGTATTTTCTGGTATATTGATGGAAACTGGAGTTTTGATTCTTTGCTATGTTTACATGAGTGTGACTGGGTCAAAGTCAGTGGGGTCAATGACTTGTCATTGGTCCATGACTTTTGGGAGACAAACTGGAGTTTGGGGTCTGATTTTTTTTTAATTTTTTTTTTTCCCAATAATGGAGAACTTTTGGTTCAAATTCCAGTGAGTGGAAACTCTGGTGCTTTCACATTAGTGGAAATTAGGCCCCTTAGTGTCTCAAGTAAAACACTAAACCAAGAAGTTTCTAAAGCACTGAGGTGTCTTTTTAGTTCTTCTGAACATTTTGACATCAAAATAATTATTGGGCCCATGCCAAAGCCTACACTAGGAAACTGTGCTAAATGCTGGGAGAGGTTGCATTTTAAGTCCTAGTCAAGCAAAGAATTAATCTAGTATCTTAAAATAAGATGAAGGTGAGCTATTCTTTGAAGAGATGTTCTACTACTCAGTTTTGGTTGACCTGTTAAGTGTTTGCATCCCAAAGTAAACTGCCCATTAATTCTCTGTGGCTGTGGACGATGCGGTGATCACGTCAAGTCTTGCTGCTGGCTGATCTATATGCTTATCTGAAAGATCACAAACTCTGGCTGTGGCACTTTCTGCTCCCTTAGGTCCTATTAGTACCTCATGAAGTGTTCAAGTGATATTTTCATGCCCAATGCAACTTAGTAGGCTCATACCCATACCTTGCCACGGTGCTTTTCCGAATTAATGCCAAAATTTCTGGATCTATCCACTCTATGAGAAAACCAGCTCTTCTCCATGGTCTTACTATGTGATAAACCCTTATTCCTTAAGGGTTTTATATGTAAAGTAGCACAGATTTAATATAGCATGTGTTTGATTTTTGAGCAGACTCTACATTATAATGCAGCAGTGTAATAGAAACTCTTCTGGTTGACAAACGCTCTGGTGTAAATGATTTAATTTACTAGCTGAAGCATGAGTCTACGTATTATTGTACTGATCAGTCATTGCATACTAAAATCACTCATCCTTAATGTAATGATTTGGTATCCCTACAGAGAATTTGAGTCATCAGAAAGTCATTAGATACAGTAAAAAATGAAAATTACTATTACACAGCAGTAAACACTATTAACTGTTAGTTAAAACAGCATTTAATTTAGCAATGCAACAGTTTACAAATTTCTGCAGTTTACTTAGTTCTCATGTAATTGTGACTACAAAGCTAATGCTTCCAGTGCCAATTGCATGACAGAAATAGGGGATGGGGGATATCACCAACCATTTCAGCTCAAAGCCGAGCAACAACACGTTGTTAGAGCACATGGTGTTGACCTTTATCTTACTGGTTCATCCACGTGAAGTAGAAGCCATGTCTGAAGGTAGAGAAGGCAAGAAGGAACAGCAGGGTTCTTTAAGGCATCCAGGCACTGGGCTGTCCCTCCACAGCAGGGACGATGGTACATTATTTATTCTCCTGCGGTAAATGGACTGTTGGGAAAGAAGCGTAGAGGGAAGTAGAACCTAACAGAGTTCAGAGCTCTGTTATGGTCTTCAAGCTTAGTAGTAGAGTAACTGGGCACCTGTGGTGGCTGGTTCATGTGGCTTCCAAGAAGCAAAACAATATTTTCTGGCAATGCTGAGGCTTCTAAAGACCTTTTAATATGAGCACACACCTTCTTGTGCCTGTGATCTGAACGTGAAACAAAGGGGTCCCCGTGCCCCTGGGAGTTTGATTTCATCAAATGGGATGTTTCGAGTAGGACCATGATAGCTTTAATTGAAGTCTGAAAAAGGGCTGCACAATGTTTACATGTGACATACAAAATTCACACGGGCTTAATATCCTCCTAGTGCATCCAATCTGACTGACACTTCCACCATGACCATCTTCTCTCATGCCCGTGGCTAAATATTATAACCATGGACTAGTGTAAAGCAAACGTGGCTTGCTGGGACAAGGTGTAGGATGTTTACTGGCATTTTACTCCCAGTTAGGTGTAGGTCTAACATGCATGTTGCGATGTAAGCATATATTTGCTGAGGGATTTATTTAGCCTGACATCTGTAGCAGGTGAAAACCTGATGGATGTTTGCTTAGCAATAAAACAGTCCTTTGAAGTATCTTCTGGTTTTACGCTTGGATAATTGAAATACAGTTTCTCCAGGAAAACATTTGTGTTTCTTAATGCTCTGGCTTATTGGTTTTGATGAACCCTGGGAGATATCACTCCTCCTCCGTGGGGCAGTGGGGCTGGTACAAGGGTACATGTGGCTCAGTGGACCCTTCCTCTTTACCACCCAGTTTTGCAGCTGAAGCTCCTAATTAGAGGGTTCCCACGGAACCCGCTCAACCAGCAGGTAGCTGCTTTCCTTAAGGGATGGGGAATCCCAAGCCAGGTGTGATTTCTAAAGCCAGAGCTGTCACAACCCTTCAAATCAAATTATTATTTTTTTTTTAAACTAGGGCTATTAATCTTTTAGTGAAAGCTCTTTCCTCTGGTACAGCCAGGCCCATTTCACTTCTGGGGTTAAGTGGAAACTGAAAGGCATTTGTGCCAGGTGAATGTAGCCTCTACAAAACTGTACTTTTTACTTGTATGGGGTCCTCTTGCAGACAAAGCCCATGATAGAGGTTTTCCCCTCCCTTTTCCCCTCATTTTTTCTCCTCTTCTTCCATCCCACCCTTTTCCCTCCCCTCCTTTTTTCCCTCCTTTTTCTCCTTTTCCTTCTTTGTCTCTTTTTGCCTTTTCTCTCTATTTTTTTTCTTAATATTTTCTTTTCCTTTTCATGTTTTCCCCTTTTTTATTTTTATTTTTCTCTTCTTTCCTTCCCCTTCCCCTGCTCTTCTTTCCTTCCCCCTCCCCTTCTTTCTTTTTTTCACATGTGAAACCTGTGGCAAACCCCGGAGTAGAAACCATATCCCCCAAGTCCAGAATTAGCTCCTTAACCACAGGGCTGTGGTTCCTTTCATGTTGTTTTCTTTTTGTCACACAATGTTGTATAAATGTCAGAGGCCGGTTTTATTTCTCCCAGCCGTAGTCCACACAGGTTGCACAACGGACTGTCTCCTTCCATCCTGTAGTTCAGCTGAAATCGCTGGAAAAACACCAGAGGTGAATCTGAACCTTCCCTTTGCCTATGCTTGTGTATTCTTTGTGGGTTCTGTGCATCTATAAGCCTGAGAAGTATGGATTTGATATGCAGAGGATCAAATCTATGTGCCTAGACTTTGCTGATAAGATAGAATTGTGAGAATTCTCTCATTTTCATATGTCTGAATGAAAAATTGGCTGGAGGGGCATTTTTTTGTTGGTATCATATGAATGTCTGGTGATACTTTCCAGTTAGCAATAATTACATTACATCTGCTGTGTACATAACAGGAAACTAATTCTTCTTATGAAGCTCCAGTACATGGATATAGATTTTGAGTTTTCTGCTGTTACATTTACTAACCACATAATTGCATATTTAGTCCTATTACACTAGATCCTGAAATGTTATGGTGCAGGGTATAATTACATCATTTACTCTTGAAGAAACCCTCAAGATATAATATAAATAATAGGATTGCAGATTCATAGAAATTAGAGATGGGAAAAGAGCCTATTAGGTCATCTGCAACCCAGGGAGAAAAATTATGAACTGTTTGCTGGAGTGTATCTTATCACAGGCATTGATTGTCCTTTCTCCCTCCTTGTGCTAGAATTCCCCCAGATCTCTGCCGAAGAGCTGCTTGATGGTGGGGGAGAGGGACCGCGAATCGGTGTCTCTGCACTGGTCGTGTAGGAGAACTGTCAAAAGCACGTTGATTCCCCACAGCAGTAGAAAGTCTGCCCAGAAATCCATGCAAAGGTGTCTTCTCTTCACCAGAGGCATCAAATCTGAGTAGGGGCCACATTGGTCGCTGGCAGATGAAGGGATGAGGGTTTTTATGTGTCCTTGGCCACTCTGCACAGGATCCGTGCTGAGGCTTATGGTTGTTTTTAATGCAGACCCTCATCTTCTCTTCTATATAGTTACTTACTCGGAGTGTAACTAGCAGCTACAAAGTAGCCACAAATATTAACAGCAGCTCTTATTCAAAACTGCTGTCTCCCCTTCAGCCCTTTTTTCCTCTATGCTGACCAGTGGCCTTCTAAAAGTTACAAAGACTGGAGAGAGAGAGAGATGGCCATGAATTGATTCAGCCCACGTTGCTTCTCAGTTTGGTATCCCTTGTCATCAGTCTCTGCTCTCTCCTTGCAGGCACAGCTCCCTCCAATCTGTGTTTTCTTACTGGTTTTCTTCTTTCTTCTTTTCCTTTCACTTTCTTGTCCCTCTTAGAGAAGCTCGTTCTCCTTTTTCTTCCCTCCTCCTGGCTTTCCTATGCAGAGGAGCGCCCAGCCTCAACAAGAGAGCGTGTGGATGAAACCACCTTCAGCACAGTGCGTTTAGACTCACGTACAGAGCAGATAATTGTAATTGAAGATTGATGGCTTCAGTTGGCTTTGCCTTCCCTAGTTCTCACCACAGGTACGTGAGGGAGAAGGTGCCACCACCAACCAACCCTCCGCATCATCTGTCTGCGTCGCTAGACAGGCCTCCCATGGCATGTTTATCAGTCCTGTGGTGTTTCCATTAGCTCTGGTGCGCTGCTGGTGGATTTGCTGCTTACGGTTTCTCCTTCCCACGGCAGGGGTGAGTGTGAGCCCCAGAGGGCTCTGCGGTACCTGACCCGGTGGAAAGCGGTCCTGCCATGACGCAGCACCCCTAGGGATGTCTGCAGAGGCTGTGCCTTGGGGAAATGAATCCTTCCCTCGGGACAAAACCAGCGGTGCACTGGGGGGATGTCTCACGGCACACTGTTGTCCACCTCCGCGTGTTGGAGTGGTGTAGGGGTCGATGCTGCTGCTCTCTCTTCATCCTCTCTGGGGGTCAGGCCTGACCTGCTGCTGAGCTTCCTGCTTTCAGTTCACTTTGGAGGATCTCTGCTGAAGATCTGGCCCTTTCTTGCTTGAACCAGTGGCACAGCATTCCTGAGGGATGACTGCAGTGATGAGGCAATTAATTACAAAGCTGACTTAACTTCATGCTCAGGTTTAAACAAGTTTGCATCACTAACATTCCCCTGGTAATCGCTTTTAAAGGAGCACAACTGCTCTGTGAAGCAAAAACCACCCAGGACAGATGTGGCCGTGTTAAAGGGCAAGGGTGGCAGAGGCAGGGAAAACTGGGAGCAAGGACTCCATTCCTCATGAGCAGAGCAGTGCAAGGAAGGCTTCATCGTTTTTGATTCAATGTGAGCGGTTGTGCTATGAACTGGGGAGCTGGTTCTGTAGAGGACAGGGTCTGGTTTGGTAGGACAGGCCAGGATGACCCTCCTCAAAATCTCAATCTCAATAGACCTGATTATCATACCAATAACTGAGAATAACCATGAAGATGCTTTGGGAAGACTGAATCTTCCTGATGCCTCCCAGAATGAAGGGCCAGATGAGCATCAATCTTGAGCTGCTTGGAGTCAAGAATCATCTCTGCTAAGAAACTGAAAACATGCAGGTGTCCCTCACCTGTGGCAGCCACTCATTTTAATATTCCTGACCTTTTTTTGCCACAAAATAGTTTGGACTGAAATGCATGTGTGAGAGAGTCAGTTAATAAGGATCTTTTACAAGAAAGGAGCAGGAGCAAAATGTACTAGAAAGAAAAAAACCCAAACATTTGGAGGCACAGGAAGAATGGGAAAGGACATCTTTTGAATTATTTTATGCCATTGTAACCAGTATCTTCTGCTACTATCCTTTGGACTTTCTAACCCGGGCTGAAAGCTTGTCTTTAATTAGCATCTCTGTGGAGCCTTTACAACAGTAAGTCCTCTTTAGAATGCAAAAGGTGATCACTGAGAGCTACGTGTCTGTGTCCCAGCAAAGTCAGGCCCCTGTAAAAAAAAGATAAAATTATTTTGTGCTGACATCTGGCCTTAATGGTTTTCAAAGGTGGACTAAAGAGATGAGCTAAAGAGTGTTGTTCCAGATTATTTGAATGTAACAAAGAGCAAGCTAGGTCTGCCATCCATTAAGATTAGAATGCTCTGTAATACTGATGTCAGGCTGTGTTTTTATTTAAACCCTACCCATAGATGTATCTAATAAACAGTAGTGGAAACTAATTTACATTCTAAAAATCTATTCATTTAATCATACCCATTATCTAAGTAAGCCAATAAATAGTAAGTAAAGCAAGCAGAGTGAAAGAACAAAATGAGCTGACCAGTTTAACTTAAATAACAACAAGCTCTGCAATCTAGAACGAAAAATCCTGCAGGTTAACACTTTAACAGCATTTGCCATTTCATCCAGTAAACATACATCGCATTCCAGTCTGTTTGGTCTTCCATATGTGGTGTGACAAAAGTGTGGGATGAACAAAAACAAGTCCTTACGGCAAAATACAACCACGCGTGGAAAGGCTGGATAAAATCTTCCCCATCCTTCCAGCCCCATGGAAGGAGGAGCTAGAAGAGCCACTGGGTAGAAAATGTGTGTTTCTCCGAGGCAAAGAGGGATGGCAGAACCACGAGGCCTAGGAATGAGTCCAGACACGATGTGCCAACAGCTTGACAGGGAAGATGCTGTGTTGCTCTTGTGGTCCACCAGACTGGAAGAGCAGCTGTTTCAAAGCTTTGCAGCTGGCCTGTGAGGAGGAACATCACCTCTGCTGTGCTTTCAAACACAGACATAAACTAGGAGATTTCACCCCAGAAAAAGGACAATTTGGTACTTGGGGCAGACGATGAGATGTTGGCAAATCTTTTACCTGCTGAGTCTCTATCTGGTGAGAAATGTCACTAGGCTAAAGTTTTCTTCTAGAGCCTAGACTTAGTTGCGGAACTAGTGGGTTTGATGCTATTGCTCCAGAGAGGCGAAGACGACTGTTACTGTATGACAAAGGTAACAGCATCAGTAGTGAGGACACGGGTCAGAAAGGACTGGAGAACTTGGCCTCTTTTGAAGAAACTCTCTGATGGTGGAGCGCCTTCTGTGAAAGGACAGGAGTTCATAGTTAGTAATTACATATAAAGGTCATACCTTTTGAACCCACCAGATTGCTTTTGTCTGCTGCTCACTCTGGCCCTGCTTCCCAAAGCGGTGGTGACCCTTTTGGCCTCTGCAGGCAGCTCCGCATCCTCCAACAGCAGCATCAGCTCCATGTACCATAGACAAGGCACAGTCAGTAGTGCAGTCATCGATGGTTCAGCAAAGGACTTTGCTCCCAAGGGTTATACAGCCCTTGGACTTCTTTCCAGAGCTATGTCTACAGTTTAGAGAATTTCTCCTCATTATTTCTCTCTGAGCTTCTCACTCCAATTTCCTTCCATTTCTAGAAAACCAAGCAAGTCCTGAGTGCTGTGACTCCACCTTGAGGGAGGAGATTTATTGTTTTGGTGAGACCCACCCACTGGCCAAGCACTTGCATAGGTCAGCTCCTACGTGGTAAAAACCTGTAAATAAGTTCATTTAGAGATTCGGTGATGCCCCTGGGAAACTTCCCATCAACACGTCTGTGTGCAGGCAGCTCCAGGCCTATGCCTCTTCCATTCTTTTTATTTTTAGAGAAGAGCAGACTTCTTTCTTGGGGCCATATTTTTTTAAAGTGGTCCTATCGCTACATCCAAGTGTGAAACTGTAATAATAATAATAACAACAACAACTAATGAGGATGATAAGTGTAATACCTTTGGCTTATGTGTTTCTCATTGCTATGATTTGCATTACATCAGAAATGTACAACAGGGGCTCCCTGCCAAGCAGATAACCAGTGTTGACCTGAAGAAGCGATGCTTCAAGACATAAGCAAGTTCCAAATAAAAATACACATGCAAAATTATATACACTCACATAGATGGACTCAATCTGATTCATCCAAAGAGATGAAAGCTGTTGGCAAACAGCAATTAACTCATTTTCGTGCAATAGATAAGCATCACCTTTCTATCTGATGGATGAGCAAGACAAGTTAAATGACTTGCCCAAGGTTACACAATGCATCAGGGCAGAGCTTGGAAGCAGTATAAAGGAGTCTTCATTCCCTGATCTAACCTTCCTCTTCTTGACTTTCATCTGAAATTTTTGGTGTAAGGCAGAAGAAACTTTCAGAAATGTGCACACACATACACTTGTAAACCTGGAAGATAAAAGGACATGAAGGTTGGGCCACAACTGCATATGGTTAGCAAACTCCCCTTGAAGATCTGTGCATTCTCCACAGCCTCTTAGCTTGCTTTGTTTCAAAGGCTGGAGCCAATTAGCATTTAATTTTGAGTAACAAATTTTCTGTTCCGACAGAAATTAGATTGGTACCTCTCTTGATGTTATAATTCTCGGTTTTAATGTCATTGAGTTTTGGCTTAAGAAGCAGGAAGTTACTGGTGAACTGGAAATAGCAGAGAAATTGCAACCACTTAAACCTTTTTTTTTTGGTGTCTACCTCTCACTTCTGTGACAGTATATACTCAAAGATCACTAGGAATATTATGCACTAATTCGGTATGACCGTGCTCCTATAAAGGTATATGGGGCTTCTCCACATTTTAGAGAAGAAAAAAACCAACCGACATTATAGAAGGGAATTTGAAGGCCTGCTTGTTAGCAATAGTGCCGTGTGCGTGGTCTGTGTGGGTGTCAAGAGCTGGGCATGGAATTGTAATAGTCCTTATCCAGGGACAAATTGGAATATGTATCTAAGGCCAACTGTTGTACCCAATAGCTGTGAAATTTAATATCACAAAGTGAGTGACTTACCCAAGATCTCAAAGGAAATCTGTGGCAGAATCGGGAAAGCATCCCGCTCTTGTTCTTGAGCCACAAAACCACTCTTCCCTTTGAACCTCCAATCAGCCTTTTCTTTGATTTAAGGTTGACTGAGATGAGCTGATTAAATTTCCGTGTATCATCTGGAAGCTTCAGAACAGGCTTGTTTTGCTAGACATTCCCATCAGCCCCCATAGTTTCAGGCCTTTTGATTATAAAATGCTTTTTACCTTAGTCTTCATGGAAACTCCCTTTTTCTTTTGTTTTAATCATTTACAAGCTGGACCCTTGCCAATTTATGTAACATGGTCTCATCCTACTCATTATTTCATCATACTCCTGCCAGATCTTTATTAAATATATTTCTTCCCCCCCTTTAGTAAAAAAGGGATGGGTGCCTGGGAACCTGGATATGCAAAATGAGTGGGAATTCAGATGATTTTTTTTTTCCCTGGGTTTTTCACCCTCTTTCTTTCCAGACTCAGAAATATCACCGAGAAGGATTATCTTCCCCAGCTGTGAAAGAGCAATGCCTGTCAAGATTAGGTGAGTTATTAGTGATGGGGAGGGGGTCCTGCCCTCCCAAACTCCATGGTTCCCACTAAGAGAGAGCCAAGCCACAGACTTTGAGATCTTATTCATGGTCCTAGTACACAAAAAAATCTGCAAAATTTGCTCTATAGGCCAATGGATCAGGATTTTATCTTTCCTAAATACCTCCCAAGTTTTTTGCACCTGCAGCTCAGATACTTTTGGTTTCCCCATCTCCTTTCACCACTTTGGTACTTTCCTTCCCATCTCATCTCTTCATTTTAAGGCCTTGTTGACTGAAAAAACTCTACAGCTCCCTGTGATTTTTTCACCCCTTTGAATGCATTGAGTAGAACATCTATAATGTGATACTGAGATCCAAGACATACTCAAGGGACATTGTGGTGCTCTTGGATGGACAGGGAGCAAGGGCACAGTGGGGTCCTGCTGGTGAAGCTTGGCTATGGTGGTTATCCATCTGCAAGAATTTGACATCTCCTCTTGTCTTATAAAGACCCATCTTGTGAGGAATTAGTCACAAGAGGTTAGTCCAGGGCTATAAGCTGTATTTCTCATACCTGATAAAGCCAAACTTCTCTTTTTGGTTGTTTTGTTATTTTGGTTTTTTTTTAACTCAACCACAGCCATCAAGAGACATGTGATTCTATACTCCATAGAGCAATTCCAGGGCAATTTCCTGCTGATTGTGGCCTGGAGCAGATCACAGGTGCCTGTCTGCCCCTCTAACTGCCCCACCATCCTCTCTGTGCAAACCAAACATCTGTGGCTGCCGTGGGATCCTGTAAGAACTCCCTTCTGACAGCTGCTGGCAAGTGATGGGCCCACTGGTCTTTCCCAGATATTTTTCTCTGCTGTGGCCCTTGCCCACAAGAAGCATTTTTCCCCCCCTGTTCTCGCCTCCCATGGGCGTAAACTCTCTTGCTTGTTCCCAGGATGAGAGGTTTCTGATGTATTTTGCATGTATTTTGAACCGTGAGCTTTTGTACATTTGCACTCACTTGTGGTTTCCTTTTGCGTGTGAGGTTCTCCTCACCCCCAGTGGCTTTCCCAACCCTTTATTGGTGGTAATTATCAGCTTTTCATGATTTGAAAAGAACAAGGGCTCCCATTCTTAAACTTTATGCTGTGCTGCAAACATTTTAACGAGCAGCTCACACAGACTTTTTTCCCCTTACTTGATGGGCACCAGTTTAGTGTTTGGAGAGGGGCTTGGCACCGGGGAATCCAACCAGGCCTCAGTAGTGTAGGTGTTGACTGCACATTGTCTGAGATGCCGTGTGTAGGTACAGCCCAGCATGGTGTCGTACTTGTGTCATTGACAGTGTGCTGTCAGCTGAGACGAGGACCATGGGTCAGTGTTTCAGGGATATTTTCCTCGGGATCCCCCCCCTCCAACCGTCACTCATGGCTTATTTCAGTACTTTTCAAGTACAAACACGACTGCTCTTCAGAAGCGTTTTTATGAGCCTCGGGGGTAAGTCATCTCTGGCAGGGATGATTTAGCAGTATGTCTTTGAGAAGGTGAACTCCAGCAGAGGCAGGGAAATCACCCCAATCCTCTCACAAAGGTGGTGGCAGAAATTTTAATGCAGATCTTGAGAGCCTCTTCTTACCTTTCTCGAGTTCAGCCCCAGGCAGAACGGGGATGCACTTCAGGTCTCTGTTGCCCATATCATACTGGAAACTTGTGAAACTAGTTAAAAATATGTTATGTGCCTTCACTGACAATTGAAACCATCAAACCCTAGATGTTTCGATTGCATTATTCAGGAGGATGGAGCAGACTCATGTTTAGCTTCAATAGCAGGAGGGCAATGGGGAGGCACCATGCCAAAACCCCTCATATATGTGCTGATATCCTAACAGAGAGGGGAATGAAAGCTTCTTAAAGACCTTTGGCTCCAAAGAAGTGTTCACTGGCAGCAGGATATAGTGCCAGCAGGCCAGTGAGATCTGGAAACAAAACCCCAAATAAAATCCAGTCAGGATACCCAAAGGTCTGTAATGAAACACAGGTCAATTGGCTGGAGGGAGAGAAGTGAATATAGGGCCTCAGTGTTGGCAGAAACTGTGCTGAAATTATAGTTGTTAGACTGATAGACTCGGCATCCATCTCGGTTCAGAAGTGGCTCGTGATAATAGGAAAGTATGTTGGGATAGCAACAGTATTGCTGCTCTTTCCCAGCTTCGTTTTCACTTGCTTTTTACTTGGTTCTGTGGTACTTGCTGAATTTGTGCTCCAGTTTTGTATTGATTCATGAAATTAATGGTATGTAAAATGTGAATCTCTGAGGATATGCAGGAAACTTACCTAGGAAGTACCTTTTCCAGGAGTTGTGGTTATTGCAGAGTTATTTGTTACTTTGTCTCAGGCCTGAGCGGGACATCGTTTGTGGCTTTAACATCTTCAAAGGACTTTGCAAATAGGAATCCCAATCCTGAACAATCTCAGAGTCTGGGAAGGCAGGAACATTAAGACCGACCTCGCATGTTGTGTTTTCAAAGGTGACTTTTACTTTGTGGTGCTCAGCTTTGGGATGCCAAGCTCATGGCCCAGCAACCACAAGAGCTGCTGAGTTTCTGCCAGGATGCTGAGTGTGGTGTCCCATTATAAACATAGACCATTTATTAAAGTTGAATAATCACTGAATAAGGGTATTTTATGGGAGATATTTGAATATTTAAGTCTATGTATCTCCTCCAAGCTAATGGTAAGAGGCAGTTTTCCTTCCTCAAGTGGTCCCACAAGGAGCTGGAAGCCAGTCCTGGGAGAGGGACAGGACTGGGAATGGCACAGTCAAACCCCAGGTTTTCTTAGGGTGATGAGGGGCAGGAGAGCATGGACAAGGTGACAGGCATGGACACCCCAGTGCCTGGGTACAGGAGCAGCAGCTGTGTGGGCATAGCTGGTGGGAGGGTGCTTGCTCAAGCCAGCTCTTCATTGGCCAGTTTATCAAGCTGAATTAAATCACTTCCAGCACAGGTTTTGGGGAGAAGTGGTTTGTTTGAATGGTGGGACATGTCAAAGAGAGACCTCAGTATTACAGAGCTCAGCCTATTTTAGCTACAGATCCGCCCTGAAGCCATAGCTCTGATTTGTCCTGTCCTCTTTGTTGTAGCATCCCAGAGCCTACTATCACAACGGAGGCTTGGTGCTTGCTCTTTGGGAAGTGGTAGTCTGCCGAAAAAAGAAAAAAAAAAAAATCTCATGATTTTAATACCCACCTCTTTGTTTCACAGTGGGGCTGTAGAGGTTTGCAAGCATCTTTCAGGAAGCTCCAGATCAAGTTGTAATTGTTAGCTGCTCTCCGCCATGGAGCGGCATTTGCACAAAACCAACATGGCAGCTGGTGCTGGGGTTTCATGGACACATAACAGCCCAAGTGCCAAAAAGACAAGGGGGGAGGGAAAAAAAAAATCTATTTAAGCAATTTTTCCCTCTCTATAGGAACTTAGTCTGTCAGCAGCATAAACACTTGCAATCATGCACTTCCTAGGATGCATGTGCTATCGAAAAGGGAGGTGTTAATTGCTGTGCTAATTACAACATGATTGCTTTGCACTTGTTTTGCACTTGCAGGTGATTAAATTTTTAACGAAGCATATTACTTGGCACTGTTAACACAGTTAACACATTTCCCTCTCCTCTCTCTCTCCTCCTCCCCCCTCTCTCTCTATTT
>VWZK01005175.1:294881-309817 GCA_013396935.1 Baryphthengus martii | reverse complement strand
TAATGCCTTGGGAGAAGTCCCGCACCACAGACCCTTCGCTGGCTACGATGTGCTTGTTGTGCTTGGAATAAGGCTCCATTTTTAGGCTGTCGGGAGCAAGTACCCCCTGTTTCCCACTCGGAAAGAGCGGCAGCCTGTTATCGTCAGGCTCAGCGTGACGGCGCCGGCCAGATGCGAACGCAGAACCCACCGAGGTATTAGCTAAAAACCAGGCAAGGCTGTTGATGCCAGTCTCCCAGATTTCATTTAAAAACTAACGCCAGCTCGAGCCAGTCAGGCGGCAGCGGTGGGAGGGTGTGCGGGGAAGGTGGAGGAATGACAGCAGCGAGTTGCCCGTGATTTATTTCCGCTTTGCCGGGCAGATTCCCAGCTGAACAAGAGCAGGGGAAACTTGCATCTGTTTATCGGGCAGGCTCGTGTCGCGCTGATAAAGGCGGCGATTACATGGCCCAGCGAGGCCACACCACCAAAGGAAAGCTGGGTGAACCAGCTTGTTGGGTTTATTGATGGGCACATAGATGGCTTGACCTTTCTGGCTGCTTCTTTTTGCAAGTTCCCCATAGACTTGTTGATTCTGATGGGTTCGAGCTCATCGATCCCAAATAAATGACGATCTGTCCTTGGTGAATGTCATCCGGCCTGGTGGATTGCTTTGGAATTGCTCGTCTCTGAAGGCCTTTGCCTCTGGAGATTGGTCTGTTTGTTATGGTGATGGAAACTTTTTGAGGTTCTTGGGGTCAGGCTGTATGAATAGACTGGGTGGCTGTTGGTATTATACATAAAAGAGTGTGATCTAGTTCTGGAAAGGGCTCTTCACAAGATGAGGCCAAAAGGTGCCTCCTTGTTTCTGTTTAGGGACAACAGAAGTAAAAGGAGGGAAACTGGATGGACACAATGAGAAATATCGAAAAGGTTAGAAAAGATGAACTCATTTAGCCAGTTTAAAATTCATGAGGAAGAGTCACTCAATAAGGAAGCACAAGGCGGGGGCGGGGGGGGAGAAAAAAAAAAAGAAGATTTGAAACTGATAAGGAAATATTTCAGACAACGCTTAATTAACCCTGGGAACTTATTGCCACAAAATACCACTGAGCCCAAGAGATTAACAGGATCCAAACCGGGCTAGACATTTGTATAGATAACGAGAAATACATTAGATAATATTAAAAAAAAATAAAATACAAAGTATGCAAAACTCTCATGCTTCACAGCATTGGGCAACAGCTAACTGATGAGGAGCAAGAAAAAAAACCCTTCTCTATGGGCAGATCGTCCCATGATGGTTCATGAGGGGGTTCCTCATGCCATCCTGGGAGGCAGCTGGTCCTGGGCACTGAGCACAGCAGAACAATGGCCTGATCCGGCACCCGGCCATTCCTTTGTTCCCGTGCAGCATTGTTCTGCATCCCAGCTAGGCCAGGGATACCTTCTTACAAACAGAAAGGGAGAAACCAGATGAGATTACCAAGGAGACCATGAGAACACTCCTGACATAAACCTTTGCCTCTCGCACACGCAAGCACCCAGTGAATTAATAGGAACAAAGGAAAAAAAAAAAAGAGGATGCTGGGATTGTTTACAGAATATGAATTCAAAAGAACCTGGGAACACCTTCAGCATGAATTAGCTGAATTTGTGTCGACTAAACATTTTTAGCCGTGTGCGCTGAATTTTGTGCCGTCTGGACACATGCAAAGCGTACCTCGATGAGGAGTGAAAATCCCAAAGGATTTGGGACAGCAGGTTGGGGAGCTGGGAAATAAGACTGAGGGGTGGCACCCAGAGTGACACAAAGCCCTGTGCCCCGTAGCTGATATGTCTTTAGCATTAAGTGTTAAAATAAACCACGGGCTCATAAATTGCCATGAGGTGGTGATCGTACCGTACTGTCATGACTTGGCAAGTTCATGGACACTGATCCTTAGATGTTAAACACAGATAACATAAATAGATTTGCCCATTAGCATGAAGGGGCCAAACTTAAGTATCTAAGCCTCACGCTTTTTGTGCCACGTAATCGTTCACGTGTCGCCGTTCATGCAATTGGAGGACTAACAGGCCAAGGGGGAATGCAAACAATACCGGGAATATGTTTTCTGCAAAGCTGGAGAGTCTGCATTAACAATTTAGGAGGCTGGCAAGGCTCTTTTTTTAATGTTTCATGAATTTTTTTGGCCCCACAAATCACAGGCCTTCCCCTTTACCACCGATTTGGCCACGGGGCCCTGCAGGCAGGTCCATCGTGGAGGAGCAAAAGGTGAGCAGAGGGAGACAACCCTGTGTATGTCTGTCCCCTCTGTGGGGGCTGAGGAGGTGGGGAGCAAGGAGAGGGGTGGCTGCAAAGCTCTGGGGACTCCAGCAGAATGTCTTCAATGGCAGGATGGGTTGTCACTCAACTTTTCTGTGCCAACTTTAACAGATATGAACTGATATCGCTTTTCACTGGCAGGTTTCACTATCTGTTGTTTCATTAAGAGCGCTATCTGCTAAAGGACCACTGACTGTTTTTTTAATTTTATTTATTTTTTTGGCTTAATGGGTTCAATTATATCCGTAGCAAACCTTGCCATTTTTTTCCCCCACCAAACTTCATATTCCAGTCTATTACTCACTGTCTGTCTGGCCCCCATCGTGCTTTCACTGCAGATGTCATAACAGAAAAGAGATGAACAGGCAGCTCTTCCTTCCCGATAAATTAATGTGCTGCAGTCTAATCCATATCCCAAATGATAAAGTTAACAACAGTTTGCAAGCCTGTCACATAATCTAAAAAATTCAGATGGATATTTTTTCCCCCTCCTCACGCGGGAGGAAAGAAAAAAAAAAAGCTGTTTCGGGGATGAACAGTTATTAATACGTTTAAGCTGCAGCAGAATGTCATGGCGATGGCACAATTAATTCATCTGCTGCCTCAATCCAGTGGCGAAGCACTTTTCTTGGGAGCAACCTGTTCAGCAGGCTGCCGGCTGCCGTGCGGTTCCCGGGGCTTCCGCAGCCCATCCTCCCTCCTTCGGCTTCTTGCTCCAGCTGGGCTCGGGCTCTGCTCAACTGCCAGCCTTTCGGGGTGAATTTCTGCCACGCTTTTCGGGGTCAGTCACCTGTGGGCTCTCCCACACTCCCCAGCATGTGGTTACTGGGATGCGGATATGAGGAGCTTGGCAAAGCCCGCTCAAAATCTGTGGCTCTGGAACCGGCAGCATGCGGCTGCCTCGGCCACATGCGGCCGTTTGCAAGAGGATAAAATTAATTTGCAGACTCGAATGATAAATATCCCTAAAATCTGCCACTGTGTGATGGGTGGGGAGGGGTGAGCTTCCCAGTATCCACCTCCTGTATTGTTTCACTGGGGAAAATGGTGCACGCAGAGCAGCTCAGATGCGCAGGGTGAGCCTCCTCAGCTGAGGAGAACTGGATTGGCTCCTTGAAAATTCATGGAGGTAAGCCAATTTACCCCAGCTGATGATCAAGTCCTTCCTGTGGGAGCTAAATGTGTAAGGAGAGTTTTGTTTGGATAAACTCTCCAAAAATGGGAAATTATTCCAATTTCTCAGTGTGGAATTCTTACAAGAAAAACATTTCCTCTAAGACTTTCCCTGTGTCTTTCTCCAGCCATATCAACCATATTAGGAAAAGGCTTTTATCCTGATATTTTTCGGTGATTTTAATCACAGTGGAAATGGGCAGAGGAATGAGGAGGGGGAAAAATAACAGCAGTAAGGAAAACTGCACAGGTTTTCTGCGTGGAGGTATAACGACATGGAAAGGGCGTGCGGGGTGGAGGAATCTTTGTATCAAAACTAAGCTACATTTCTTTGATTGCTGTTCTTCGTTTTGTTCTTTTTACCAATTCTATGGGATATTTTTTAAAATTTTTTAATTTAAAAACAATTTTTTTTGTTGCTGATAGTAGGCATGGCTGACACAGTCTTAGATCTAAAGTTTGCATGGCCGGTGTCACACTGTAGCTCCCTTTTACTTCAACCTGCAACCCCACTTTGACAACTGGGCTAAGCGCATTTTCAAGGCGCAAATATGTGGTGGGTAAAGGAGAGAGGGGAGGTGGTTGGGTTTGGGCTGTTAGCTGCTGGTCCTGAGCTGGTGGATTGAGAAAACTAGGAGGAAATAAGACAGCAGCTTGCTGCCGGACTCACTTGGGAAGCTGGAGGAATATCACAGCAGGCAAGAGCTTTTTGAGTGGAGGGGGCCCTGCAGTTTGCCGAGTGTGTGGGCAGCGTGGGCCAAAGCAGCCTCCTCCAAACCTGCTCGAGGTTCTTCCTTCACTTTTGCTGGATGTGGGGAAGGTAAGGCCATGCACAGGCTCTGCCTCTCTTGCTCCCATTGTGACACATCTGGCATCAGTGCTGCTTCAGCATGGGAGTTTCCATCCAAAAAGAGGTGGGGGGGAGCCTGGGTGTCCCTTAAGCAAAGTACTACCCATGAATGACCAAGAAATGCCCCCCTCGCTCAGAGCAAAATGAATTCAACAGAGGCTGAGCAAGAGCATAAGTTGAAAATATCTCACCACCTTGGGACACACCTAAATCTCACGCTATGAAGACCACAGGTACTGACTTTAAGGACATTTCCCTCTTTAGGAGACACTGACAGAGGCAACCCGTTGCTCAGGAGTTTGATCATCCCTAGACAAGGACCCTGCAAGCAGCTCCTTTTCCTCTTGGGTGGTTCTGATGCCAAATAAGGGAAGGCGAAGCTTATTCCTGAGGCTGACCTATTTCTGTGGAGCAGCTGCGAGCCAGGGTAATAATCCACTTATCTGGTGAGAAACCCACAGCAGCACCTTCCAGAAGGGCACCATCTCACAGAGCTCTGGTTCAGCAGTCTGTGGGTGAGTGGGGGCTGATGGCCTCCCCCAGCGCGTACCCTTCTGCTGCTGCAGCACCTGAGAAGGTCTTGTCCAAAAGATGTTGTGGAATGAGCTGCTGAACCCTTTGCTTGAAATTTTACTTGGTGGTGACTTTTACAGAAACCTAGAACTTCAAAACTCACAAAAGCTAATATGTAGCACAATATCACAGGGAAAATGTCATTAAAACATCTTCAGAACATGACAATGTCTTCACCGATAATTATCAGAGATGGTGCTTTCTGAAGGTTTGCAGTTGGAAGATGGCAATGGATGAGGGATGAGTGATGTCACTGCAGTCACACCTTGCAGCATGGCTAGGTGGAAGGTGGTGGAGCACAGTCCGGCCACAAATGCTGCCGATCAGCTGCAGCAATGTCACCAAGTCTGGTCTTGTGCCAGAAGGGTGACGCTGAAATATGAGATCCCTGCAGACTCCGTATGAGGCCACTTAGCTCTTTGGCCAGATGCCACCGTGTCATATTGCTGTTGGTTTCCTCAAAAACCTCATGCTAGGGATGCTCCTGAGGTTAGAGCAGGTAAGAGTTCTTCTTACTTCAGGGAGGGCCATGGAGATCTGTGGTTTATCTGCTGCTGGAGGCTGCAGTGAGTAAGCTGTTCCTTACTGACCAGGGCATGAGTGCAAGCCAGGGACCTGCTCGAGCCTACCAAGAGACCTCGTTGCTACCACCACATAACTCATGTTGGTTCCCACTTATTAGCAAATCTTTCCCATATCAGGAATGAGGTAATTCTCACTCACCCAGTCAAGCCGTGTCTTCCAAGAGCCTTCCAGGCAAAGAACAATGTTCTCTGCTGAGCAGGTCTGTGCTATTTGAATACTTTTGCTGAGCTTTTTCCCTGGCTAAAAATTGCCTTACCCCAGGGAACTCCTGTGCCCGAGGGACCGCATAGCATTCTGCTGGGCATGCCAGTTGAGCGCTGGCAGAAGGTTCAGACGAACTCCTCTTGCGAGGAAGAAGAAGAAAGCAGGTGTATCTGAAAAGAGTCTAGAGCTCATTATATTTTATATTTTGAGACCCGTATTATGATTTCTTCAGGACACGCTTCTACCTCTTCCCTGTCTTTTGTCAAAAACAATCCCACAATGGTTATGGAGGAAGAAAATGTCACTATTTTTGGTCATGCACATTTTATGAAGTACCCTGAGCGAAGACATTCCCAGACTGCCTGGGAATCATTGCACATAGACCAGTTGATCTTTGTCCTTCTTGCTCAGATGAATCCTTTCAAGCATTGTGGAATAAAAGGACCTAATAGGCAGGGAAAAGCACCCTGCTGCCTTTTTCCTTCCTGTGCTAGAGCATTTCTCCCTTCTGGAGAGGAGAGGAGTGGGGCATTACACAGGTCACCTAGACCGTTAGGGGATTAGGGTTTTGTGGTAAAATCATTTCCTGTACTTAGGTGTAACATGGGTTTTGTGGTGTTGACTTTTCTCTATGTTCTTGATAAAAATAATTTAAAAGAAAAGGTTAAAAAATGCCCTCTGTTCCCTGCCACAGCCTTGTCTGTGGATGGCACAGCTCTTTGATGAATCCCAGTATTTAAAATGGATCCAGTTGTTAGCACTGAAGTCACAAAACCCAAAGCAGAGCAGAGCTGGTTGCTTCAAACAGCTGATGAACCGGCAATGGCCAAAGTTAAAGAGCTACAAGTCACTGGACTGATGAGAAGATAATCCATATAGGATCCAAGACTGTCGAATGCATTAAATAATACAGTAAGCCATAGTGGGATTTCATAGAGACGGGCATTGTAGCAAAAGAAGGGTTGCTTTGGTGTTCGTCTTTTGCATAGAAATCCTTTGTGAATACAAAACACGATTAAACAAATAGTTCCATGAACATCAGAAGGAACAAAACCTGGTTTCCAGCAGCTCCTTATTGCATGGACCTCTGCTGGCTGGGACAGATCTCGTTTACTCTTCCCTCAGTTGGTACTAACGAGTTCTTGCCTCTTCCTGTCTACCTCTTTTCATAAAACTCACAGGGATGATTTTATTCTTCCTCCTGGTTTAGTTGAACAGGAGACATGTTCAAAAATGACTGGGTAATATCAAGGGACCGAGAGATCTAAACACAGGGTGGGTAGGAAATCAGAGCCGCGGACTGACCACTGCTGGGGATGCCCTTACCAGGATTTATCGTTGCTCACTGTGCTGTGTTGAGTTGTGGGCCAGTAAAAGACTGGATGCAAATCCGAACCCTTTATAACACAGACCTACCTTTCTGGTCTCTGAAACCATGAGTGCATTTTTATTCCTCACTTTCTTCAGGCATGTAAAAACATTTCGCTCTGGAACATAGCAAATCCAACGTGATGATACCACATGAGGTCATCAGATGGAAACCTGTGTAATCTCCAGCGAGCCCCACTGCATTTCAAACAGACACCAAAGACCACGTTTTCATTAACTTGTGTGTATAGACATATTTTACAACAGTAGTTTGAGTTTGGAAGTGGGTGCTCATCTGCTATGTAGGGACATCTTGTTAGCAGATGTTATTCGTCCGAGGGGTTGAACTCCTTCTAACGACAGTGCTTTTATTTTATTTTTACATTTGCAAGACACTAAACAGACATAAAGACACAGCTACTACTCTACGAGCAGCAAATTGTTTTCGAGTGGAAAAAGCTGTCTGAAGACAAATTGTTGCATTTCCTTTGCAGACAGATTTGCCCACAAAATTGTGTGCGTGGGGGTGGGGACAAGGTGATATTGGGAACCTGTTTATAGAAGTAACTGTTTCCTAGGGAATTCATGAATGCAAAGCACAGAGATAAAATCCCGCTCTGTGTGGGTGCATTCACTGAAGCAGTCGTCAGATGTCTGTTAAAAGGAAATAACACTTGTGCAACAGGTTTCTGTGTGTGAAAATCATTACTGAAGCATTTCTGAGATATTTCCAGCAGAATGAAGAGGGTGCAATTTGTGGAATTATCATTTTGTGGCCAAAACGTAAAGTCAGAATCTGAATTCAGCCGTATATGTGATTTTCCTCTTGCGAGACTTCTAGATTGTCCACTGTGAAGAAAAATGTTTCAAGATGTTTGTCTTGGTAGTTGAAAGCACTAATTCAGGGAAGTAAATAACAAAGGCTCCAAAGATATGGGACCACTGTGATCACTCCTGAAGGAAATTGGTTCTGTCTGTTTTCCCTTTGCTGTGCCAGGCTAAACCCAGTCCTCCTCCCGTTCAGCTCAGGCTGCTGAAACACTTCTTTCCTATGTCAGATATTTTTTTTCTGGGGGAAGGAGACAGCCTACAGCCCACAGCAGAGGCAGGAGCCGTTCGGGCGAGCTCTCTGGATAATGCCCATCTTTCTTTTCCCAAGGAAATGAGCAGATGAACAAGACACAGGTCTGAAACTTCTCTTCTTATGAAGAGCAGTAATGGGGGTTTTCCTTGATTTAAAGCTAAACAAATGGACTCTTCCCATGGCTGAAATCTACCTTCAAGCGGGTAACATGGAGCACTGTTGGTAGCACAACTGCTTTGAGCCCCTGAGCCACGGGAACCTTTGGGGGACCTTCTGGGCATGAATCAGGAGATGGCTATTAAAGCTGGTGTTGCCACCACTCTCATCTGCAATTCGTGCTGTAGTCAAAGTTTTGACTACCACTCCCATTCATGAAGATGGATTATTGGCTTAAACTTCAGAGTTTGTTCCTGTTTAGTTTTTTTTTTTCATATTAGAGGGTGGAAGGGGACACGTTGGTTTCTATTCCTTTCTGTGGTGAAGAAAGAGCTCTGAAGTTAACCCAAATGCATCCTAAAGATGAAAAGAACAAAGAACACAAAGACTATGGTTTGGAAAAGAACACTTTTTTTTCCTTTATTTCCTCTCCTTTTTTTCTCTGTGGTTTGTTGTTGTTTTTTTTTTTGTAAGCCAGTGCTGTGATTTTTACCCTGATTGATGTTTTTGAATGCTGGAGGTTGGCAAACAGGGGTCAACGCAAGTAAATATGTAAAATAAATAAATACAGCAAACCTGATTAATACCCAAAGCATTTGTATTCGCAGAGGTACACACAAACCAGCTCCACCTCAATTCATCAGGTCTGACTGTACGGCGTAATACTTACCATTTTTTAAATTAAAATTAAGAGCTCTAACTGTCCAGAGTGCTCTGTGTGTGCTCTCTGAAAAATTACAGCACAAGCAGAGGCCATTTTTTTTCCCCCCTACTCCTGCTACAAATTTCATACTGAACTTTAAAGGCAATTTCAGGTGCAGCCGAACACTATCCATTATCTTTGCCCCCGCTCCTAATCAGAGCAGCTCAATCTGCCTCCAAAAACATTTGTTCTGAATGGCTGCTGTTTCTGAAAGCAGATGCTCTTGGAAACGTAGCCGTCAGTAGCTTCACTTACCAGTGTTTTCTTACAAGAAATATCCCAGGGAAGGTTTGCTTGGATTTAACTAGATGCTCATGATACCGCCCGGCGCGGTGTCGTATTTTTGCCTGCGCGCACGGAACAAATCAATAAGCTGCTTCTTCATGAGCCTGGTTTTGTTGTTGCTCCTGCCTGTATAAATCAGGGGGATTTATGCTCAGATGAGTAGCTACACCTGGCTAAAATTGCGAGAGACTCGACTCAATTCCTTTGTTTGAAGCAAAAGTAGGTTTTTGTGCAGAGAGGGAATAAACAAGCGCTTCATGGTTGCCTTCTCTCCATGCTCTGGTTCCCCCCCTCCCTTTTTTTTTTTTTTTTATTTGAACAGATAAGATTTTACTCATGTATTACATCAAACCAATGACTCCATCTAGCTTCCCGCAGCACACTTTTTACAGCAGAGAATCCTCCTTTCTTGTCTTGCCGAAGCACATTTTTTTCACATGATTTGCACTGATAATATAACTCCACTGAGTAGCTTGATAGAATATATCACTCTTCACAGTCTAGCAGTCCCCCCTCCTTAAATAATGGAAGTGGTAGACTCCTGGTAGGCTTGATTTTAAACATTTAAAATATATATAATGGTTTGCATACTGTGCAGTGATTTGTAAAATGTGAATGCCTACAAAAACCATGGTTACCAAGCATAACATTATCTTATTTTTACTTACACAACCAGTAAAACAGCTGGAGGTCTAAAATCATGGCCTGGCATTAAATGCGTTACTACATTTTAACCATGCAGGATGAGGCTGTCCTTTCAATTGGGGAGCTAGGAAGAGAAAGGAAGTGGTGTGATTACTGGAAAATTAACACCTCCCGTTTTAATAGACTGATTATAGCAACGGCACTTAAATAGAAGCCCTTCCATTGAAATGGGTTGGAATTTTATCTGTCTAACTGCAGAGGGAGAAAAAGGCACAAGTGGCTTTGAGCTACACCAATCTCAGCATCAATCCTCAAAGTGGAAAACAGAGTATTTTACCAATGGAAATGATATCTTTCAAGACCCACCTGTATGACACTGCTTACATTTCTTGCTTCCTGCCCTAGAAGAAAAGATCCGTATTAACAGTGCTCCCCTGGTTGCCCTTTTCAATATTTGTAATAATTGCAATAAATTAAGCTGTAAGTCATAAATCCAGGTCACCACAGCACACCCACGAAGTTGAGGACAAGTAACATTACCAAAGCCATATCACAAAAGTGCTGTCCAAGGAGAACAATTTTGCTCCTGCCTTTGATGCCTCAGAAATAACCACTTATTGATGTTATTCTCCCACAAACACGCCCTCACAGGCCTTGTTGAGAAGTTTAGGTTCTCCTGGGATGTAGTTTCAGTGGGGGCTTTGGCTTGATGAGAGGTGAGGTGCTGAGTTCCTACGACAAGAGAGATTTCCCAGTCCTGAAGAAAACCACCAGTGAAGAGGACACCCGGAAGATTACAGGGCAGTGTGGCACAGCTCGAAGTAGAAGTTTCTCATAGTTAGAAAGATGTTCTTAAATGTGTTCTTTCATGAAAAGGACCCAGAAATGAACATTTCTCTTCATTTCATCTGCTCTTACACATCATGGTACCTCTTGGTAGAGCATCCCCTCTTGGATCCACTGAAATCACTGCAGAGAGTTCCCAAATTCCTTGGATTTCAAGAATCTGAAAACTATCAGCAATGCAAAGGCGTGACTCAGCATGTGAGCAACGTGGCCTCGAGATCTGGTCAGTGATGCAGGTGCAGATTGAAAACTATCAATCAGCAATGCAAAGGCATCACTCTGCACCTGAGCAATGTGGCCTCGAGATCTGGTCAGTGATGCAGATGCAGATTGAAAACTATCAGCACTTCCCAAATCAGGCCCAAGGAGCTGCCTACCCTTTCCCAGAGTAGATCTCTAAATGATCTGGAGTAGATGATCTTGAGGTCTCTTCCAACCAAAGACATTCTGTGACTCTTTGATTCTTCTTCCAACTACAACCCCTTTCATGGCATTAGGTGGCCACAGTGGGAAAAAATAGCATTTGAGAGCTCCTCCAGCGCCAACAAAAGTATAAGGAAAGGTGGCCAGGAGCTGATACGCTCCTTTTGTGCTCTGCCCACGACGGGGAATAGTGGGAAATTCAGCAAAACCTTACATTAGGAGACCAATATCTGATTCATCTGCCTGATAAAGCTTTGAACAAGGTACAAGGGGAATAAAAAGGGTTTGATTCTTGTCTCTCAACACGAGTTTTACATCAGTGGTATTACTGGTTGTGTTGACACGGGGCAGCCAAGCCAGCTCTCAGACTCCACCAAGTCCATTAAAACCAGCTTGTGCGTCCCCCTGCAAAGCCTCCTGGCTCGCTGGCCTGATGGGGCTCAAAGGGCTGTACCAATTGCATGCTCCCCACCTCCCTGAGCACCAGCACCCTTCAGGCACAAGCCCGCAGCCCTGGGCTCCTTGGGGTAGAGAAGAGCCCTTCTCCTCTTTACTGCCAAACCAAAGGTGAGGAGGAAAGGAGGGCTGTGGTATCACCTGCTCCACCTCCTCTGGTGTTGCCCTGGATGATCAAGCCCATCCTGGATATCCACATCGTTATCCCGGGCACTGAAGACCTCCACAGTGTGCTTAAGGAGGCAGAGCAGGAGCTTATCCAGGGTAAAGAGCAGTACCATGACTCCCCAAGAGCAACACCAGCCTGCCCCAGCTGAAATGAGTGTCTTCTTGGAGACATGAAGGTACCTTTACTTACAGCACTGATATTGCAAAGGGAAGGTTGTGGCGGCGATGGCACGGCGTCCTGGAGTCACAAACGGCTTGTTTACTTTGGAGAGGATCAGAGAAGGACAAAGATTATGCAACCGAAAGAAAGAAAGCGTCTGGTTAACGGCGCTGGCAAATAACGGAGGAAAAAATCTGTGCTTTTATTCAAAGAAGAAAATGAGCATCGCAGTAAATATGCAGACAATCCCCAGCAAGCCCAAATCTGGTTTCTGTGTGTAAATGTGTGGTCTAGCTGCAGTCTTCCTGGAAGCTGTTTCAGCTTCGGATGAATGTAGAATTTATGAAAGAGTTTAAACGAATGTGGTGCGTCGGCGAGAGGAGACAATGGATGTAGTAAACAAGGAAACGTTGTCAATAGCTGAGCCAGAAGGACACTGAATATTTCATCAGAGGAGGACTAAGCGTGGCTTTTCTGGTGTTATACCTGCCCAGCTCTTGTGTTTGGTGGGCACAGGGTTGGGTTTGCAGCTCATGGAGAACACCTCAGCCCTGTACACTCCTACATCGGGGGCCAGACGCCTGCTTTCAGCATTTTTAAGCCAGCCCAGGAGCGTGTTCAAAAGTAGGGATCAGCTGCGTGCCTCAAAAATGAAATGCTTATGCATTCAATGTGGTTCAGATGTGGTTTCACATTTTTAGCACCTAGCCCTGTTCCTTATGAGACTCTGCCTCAAAAGGGCAATCTACACTACAGAAGAGCTTAGTAGGGCAGCCTGGCTCTCCTGCCCTGACCATCCCTTTTCAGGTTTTGTTTGTGCTGGAGGCACACACCACTGCTGGGAGGGAAGCTGCCCTTGCGTGGGTTGAGCTGAAACCAGTGCCACCATCGGTGGTTACCCAACTTTGACAGAATCATAGACTGCTTTGAGTCGGGAGGGACCTTTCAAGGTCATCTGGTCCAACCCCCCTGCAGGGAGCAGGGACATCTGCAACTAGAGCAGGTTGCTCAGAGCCCCAGCCAACCTCCCCTGGAATGGTTCCAGGGATGGGGCAGTGACCATCTCTCGGGGCAACCTGGGCCAGGCTCTCACCACCCTCAGGGTAAAAATTTCCTCCTTCTCTCCAGTCTAAATCTCCCTCTTTTAGTTTCGAACCATCCCCTGTTGTCCTGTCCCAACAGGCCCTGCCAAAAAGTCTGTCCCTATCTTTCTGACAGGCCCCTTGAAGCCCTGAAAGGCCCTCAGGAGGTCTCCCTGGAGCCTTCTCTTCTCCAGGCTGCACAAGCCCACCTCTCCTTGCCTGGCCTCCCAGCAGAGGGTTCCAGCCCTCCCAGCATTGCTGGGGCTCCTCTGGCCCCGCTCCAACAGCTCCCTGTCTCTCCTGGGCTGAGATTTGCACCATTTCCCCTGCTGCCGGCTCCTTGGGCATGGGCTCAAACCCACAGTCATGGCAAAGGTTAAGCTGCTTTTCCCATCTGTGCCTGAGTTTATACCCTGCCCTGAAACACAAAGTGAGGAACATGGAAAAGCGGGACAGCTCCTTGGCCAGCCACCTCCATCTGCACTGTTTTTCATGTGGAGGTCAGTGTTTGCTCCAAGGTTTGCTCCTGGAGCAAGGGTGACAGTACAGGCATCACCATCACACATCTGACCTCTTGTCCTGCCGAGAAGGACCTAGGCCATTCTCCTGTCCCACAAACCCCACTGCCAGAAACAGGGAATCCCAGGGAATAACACCTTCAGCACAGCTGCGTGGGAAGTGAAGTCTGTGCAGCGAGCAAAGCACAATATTTTACTTTAAAAACAGAAAAAAATAGATCCTACAAACACGCACCGTGGTATCCTTAATGTCACAGAACTTGCTAATTACTGACCTACAAGAATGTGGTTTTTTGTAGCCTTTGCTTTTCACTGGTCTTATTTGTGCACCTTTTTGTTGTTTGTTTGTGGGGTTTTTTAGGGTGACAAAGAAGAACCTCAATTTACTACCCACTGCCAATTAGCTGCTTAGTTCTTGACCCACAACTGACTTAGAAAGTCCCAAAGATGCTGCCAGAGGAACCTCAACAGCATCTCTCTCCAAACCTAGTGGGGATAGGGATTTACAAACACACTTTAAGGAGTTTAGTCTGAGGCCGGGCAGTTGGCTGTATTTAAAAGCTCTGCTCACTGCTCTGTAAATCTGAAAGATTTCATAGTTTCCTTCTCCTCAAGTTTCCACAGAAGAGCTTGTAAATGCCTTGGTCCGAATAGCTGTGCAGTTAATGAACTGTGCACACACACAGGCACTATGTCCAGCTAGGAATTCACACTTGATAGTGTAACAAAGATGTCTGGCTTCAGGTGTTTTTCATTTTTTTTTTTTTTAAAATCACGATACGCTTGTCAATTCAATCCATCTTTAAAACCGATTTTACCAAACATATGTACTGCCCATTGAGATGCATTTCATGTTGTCTTTTCCATATGCTTTTCCAAGAGAAATAAACAACCCAATATTCCTTTATAATCAGTGGATTTATTTTATGTTGATTATTTTTTTTTCAACTTCCCTAAGTACCAAACATCTGACAGGATACTGCAAAACCCGCTGGAGAAATTTTTCTTTTACGGAGAGACAAAGGTGAAAATTTTCAGTCTGCAATGCACATCAGGCTGGATTTTCATACACTTCTGCCTCCAATTGTGGATTTCAACCCAAGATACCCAATGTATGATTTCTCAGGGATGCTGAGCAAACATCACTTCTACGGATTCCAGCCAGAATTTTTCCTGTTTGCCACTGCTGCAAATCAAGCTCTGCACTGCTAAGGGGACCAGAGAGAATTTCTTGAACAGTTCCTACTTCCAATATTTCTTTACTGTGGAAATAGGCTTAAGCGATACTTGACGGCATTCAGTCACAGATGACACAGCTCGTAAAGCTGGGAAAAAAAAAAAAAAAAAAG
>VWZK01005175.1:267000-294872 GCA_013396935.1 Baryphthengus martii | reverse complement strand
GAAAAAAAAAAAAAAAAAAAGAAGGAAAACTCAGGTGGTGAAAATTCACCTCAGTGCGTGAGAAAGAGAGAGAGAGAGCTTGTGAGTGAAAGCCTGACTCTTTGAAAAGGAGACAGCTGGTTTGTATCTACTGGCATGAATCAGGCTTCAGGTGTCCCAAAATGCTGTGAAAAGCAACTTTAGAAATTGGTGGCAAATCAAATGTCCAGAAGTATCCAGGAAAACAACAGCTTTTGACTCTGCTACAGGTAATTTGGGGGATCTTCCCAGATTGCCTTATTTTTTATTTTTTTTTTAAGAAAAAACTCTTTGCCAAGTATGAGAAGCATGGAGAGAAGCTGGTTCTGTAATAAAAATGCTATATGTCTGAAAGTATTTTTACCGTTTATTTTCAATATTGCTGGATCATGCCCCCCTTAGCATCCCTTTAAACCTGCCCCCCTCCATTCCTTTGCGGGACTTTTAATCAGATCCTTCATCTCCCCCAAGCAGTCAGTCCTTAATTACATTTTACAGACACAACAATGCAGCACAAGCTGGTCAAAACAGCTGTGGAAAAGTTGGGGGGTTTTTTGAAGGAAATATTACTGGTGAGGATCATTTTGTGGCCAAGTGGAGTTTTCCTTCATTTGTAGTAACACAGGATCTTCTATCTCCTCCCAGATGGTTTCCACGTACAAGGAGGCAGCGTTTCTTCCTAGTGGTTTTCTGTATTTTGAATTTTGTGAGGCAATGTTCAAACGTGGATCCTTATTGCTAAGATTTTGAAGATCATAGTGGGACCTTTGGTGTCTGAATATCATTGAAAGGCCTCTGCAAAGTCACTTAAATTTACTAATATATTCTCCTATTGAATACAAGGGAAAATACTGATAAAAATAGAAGCTTGCAAATCTTAAATTAGACTTTTGAGAAAGTTATTACACCCGGTAACTCTGACTTGGGGTAAGAAAAAAATGGCCCTTGGAGCCTTGAGCAACCTGGTCTAGTGGGAGGTGTCACTGCAATGGCAGGGGGTTTGAAACTCAATGGTCTTTAAGGTCCCTTCCAACTCAAATCATTCCCTGACTGCTATACACTTGAGGGCAACCTATGGCTGTATTTCACTGTGGTCTTGGTCAGAGTTCCCCAATATACTCCTGATACCGGTGTTTTGGGCTTTTTAAAGTATTGCTGCTACCTGACTTGTGGCTAAATGGGCTCGTAGGACACTTAATTCTAGTCAGCCTTGGAAAACTGTTTGACCTGAGCTCAACCACGGAGCTCGAGGTGGCACTGGCTTGTATTAGCTGTGTTATGACTCTGCCCCAGAAGACAACACAGGGCAGCATTTTCCTGGCAAATGATGCGAGGTTTTAGTGTGATGTACACCTGTTTATTGCCAAGGGGTTATCTGGCATTTACATGGCTATGAGAAATCACGATGCAAGACCCTGAGGGTTAAGGGTTCATGAGAGAGCACCAAATGAACTGCCTGATATCGGAGCACAGGAGCAGGATGGCTGAGCCGACCTTGGCAAAACATCCTTTCTTAGGAAAGCTGATTATTCCTCTCTATGAAACAATTTCCTATAGCAGAACCGTGGTACGTTAAAAGAAATGTGTTTCATAATTTGTGTTTATTAAAATGTTCTTTTCCCCGTTCTTTTTATGTTCCTGTTATTAGATCTTTTATTGGATGTTAATGGATGTTGTTCAGCTCTCAAGGGATCTCGGACATTTTCTCCAGTAACTTATTGAAATCTCTGAATTCTGCAGATCCTGTTTTGTTCTCCTGATGCTCGCTTCTTATTGTTCTTTTTCACTTTTTATCATGTAGCATTGTAAGTACATTAAATTAGTAATGAAAAATGAAACCACAGGAGTCCACTGTATTCTAGATAATGACTGATACGTCTTCTCACTTGTCTGTGTTACATTATAGTGTCATAACTTTCCTTTATATCCAATAATATTTTTCATTATTGCACCATCCGCAGCACAGAACTGTAGGGGTTTGTTCAGATTCTATCAATATTTTCCTTAAGTAAATCCATATCTAATAACAGCATTTATTTTTTCTTTTCTATTTTTTTCCTGCCGTGTACTGGAAGGTAACGCACCGACTTCTCCTACACCTCACATTGGTTTTACAGGTGCTCCAAGATGTCATCCACAGATATTAAAGGAGATATATCAGAAAATTGAAGAGGCCAAGGTGCAGTGATGCTCAGGGGCTACAAAAGCTTTAGCTCTGTGCCCTCATGTCAAGGGGATTAAATGTGAATTGTACAGTAAAGAATGGATGGGGGGTGTCAGTGGCTTTGAGACCAGATCCTCCCCAGGTGAGAGTGTGGAGGATGCCCAAGTGACAGGCACAGCTTCTTCCCACCTCCTGCTGTAATTAAGGCAGAACCTGTGGCTAGTTAGTGGTTTCACCCCAATCTCACCCACCCCCTTCCTTTTATTTCCTGTCCCCTGGCTCCAGGTCTGTTGGTTGGTTTGTGCTCTGGTGCAGGGCTCCTGCTTGGCCTGGGCTACCTGTGCTTTGGTGGTTGCAACAGAACCAAGCTGAACTCCACACCAGAGCTCGGTGGTGGCTTTAGGGTGCACTCATATCCTAAATGCATCATTTCTGGAAACAATGGTCCATAAGCTGTTCAGAGCCCATAAAGTCTCAAGGGCTCCTTCCTGTCCCTCGGTTATGTGTTAAAAGATGCTGTGGTGGATCACAGGGATGTTCTTCAGAGATGGGCTTGGTGGACCTTCAAAGCCATGTGGTGAGTAACTTTAATTTCTTCTATTGGATGTTCTTGCACAGATGAGGTGCAAAGGCTGCATCTTTCCTCCTGTAGGGATGAACCAGAGGGAAATAAAAAATGTGTGTGCAGGGAACCTCCTGCCTTCCCCAAAGCTGAACCGTAGGAAGGATGCATTCTTTTGAGGACTGAAAATGTACTTAGTGGTTGCAGTAGCTAAGATATGTAACTTGCTGAACATACTCATCCTCAAATGTTTTTATTTCTGGTAATCTCCCTTCCCTCTTAACTGAATTTTTTATTGTGAAGTGCAAAAGTCTGAAACTACTTTTGATGGTGTTTTTGTGGCCTGGCAATACAGGTTTGTCCCCTCAAGGATTCCTTGTTCCCTGGAGCCTGTCTCTTGCCCCTGCAGGGGTAACAGGGGGCTTTGCCATGGGGGTAGGAACTGTGGGATTTAATTTCTTCACCTTGGAAAGGCACTGAACCTAACTTCCGCTTTTAGGTAATCACCAGGTTACTAAATAGTAGCTTTAGAAAATCTAACACCCCCATACCCCTTTATTCACTGGGGTTTAGCTGAGCAGGCCCCCTCCCAACTCTCCAGCAGCTTCCAGCAGCTGGGTAGGGAGTTGGAGGAGGGCTGGTATGTGTGTGTTGGAGGTAACCAGTGGCCTTGGTCCCTGGTCAGCAGGCTGTGCATTGGCACAAGAAGCAAACTTTGAGGGACAGGAGGTCCCAGGGTTTCTTCCCTTTGCTTGTTTACATAAGAACCTGCCATCGCTTATGGTCATGTGAAGCAAGGCTGAGTATCTAACCCAGGGATCAAAAGCCTCCTACACATGAATGAGTCTGTGAAGAGGGAATGAAAACAAGGCAGAGCCAGGCCAGTGCAAGCATGGGTCGCTTCACATTTTGGTGTGTAAGTAAAGACAAACAGTGAAAATGTATGGTATGTCTCAACCAGCAGATCAGTGGGGAAAGGGATCACAGAGGAAGAAGAAAAAGATTCCTCTCCTCCATGCACACAGGCACAGAAAATCCCACTGAACTGCAGAGAGATGCCAGGCAGGGTTTTGAGAATGGTTTTAATGAAAGAAATGGAGGAACTATTGTTTAATGGGTAGTGACTCAAGCTGCCTGAGCACAGCACAAGTGCTGCAGGCAGCAGCCAAGAGGAAGAGTGGTCTGTTGTGCTGCTTCTACAGCAAGCTCACCTCCAGTCCTGCCAGATGAATGAAAAAGGTGGTGGAGTGTGTCCAAAGTAGAGCAATGAAGCTGGAGAAGGGTCCAGAGAACAAGTCTTATGAGGAGCAGCTGAGGGACCTGGGGTTGTTCAGCCTGGAGAAAAGGAAGCTCAGGGGAGAGCTTCTGGCTCTTGGTAACTCCCTGAAAGGAGATTGAAGTCAGGTGGGATCAGTCTCTTCTCCCATGTAACGAGTGATAGGACAAGAGGAAACAGCCTCAAGTTGCACCAGGGGAGGTTTATGTTGGATATTAGGAAAAATTGTTTCCCTGCAAGGGTTGCCCAGGCTGCCCAGGGCAGAGCTGGAGTCCCCATCCCTGGAGGGGTTTCCCAGCCATGGAGATGTGGTGCTGAGGGACAGGGGATAGTGGTGCCCTGTCAGTGCTGGGGGAATGGTTGGACTTGATGATCTTAAAGGTCTCTTCTAACTAAAGCAAGTGCATGATTCTATGAAAAAGGTGACATAATTGTTTAAAGGGGGAAAACCATCCTCCTCCAAAAGCATTTGTATTTTTGGAATGCCTCTGCTGACTTCAGATGGTTTGGGAATCAAAACTGCACTGCTCAGAACCAGTCCTCGGCACGCTCGTTGCACACGTTTGAGTTGCCATCCTATGCAAAACTCCTCCAGAAGCACTTTTCTCCCCCTCCCATGAGCAGCTTCACCTCCTAACACTGACAGAGACCTCAGCTGTGAGGAAGACAGGATTTCTGTATGTGTGCTGCGAGGGCCAGAAACCATCCAGATTAGTAAACTTCCCAATACAGCCCCTCTAGTAGCGTTTATACACAGTAAAATTCATTATTACAAATGAGGATTTTAATTCTAAGCTTAGCTTGATAGAATGTAATTTAAAGCCATTTAGGATGGCTTAGCCTTCAAAGCAAACTCAAGAATGTTTAATTAGTCATGCAAGCCACTGAACGCTACCCATAACACAAAGCAACTAAAGTATTTATTAGTTTTAGAGCTAAGTTAAGCCTTGCTTGCTCTAAATTTTCAATAAAGTCCATCAAGTGTTAAGCACATCTTGCTTTTTGTCCTAATCTTCTGATGCTCAGTAAATTTTATTTGTGAATAAAAGCATTGCCCAAATGTTGCAAGATGTAGAATAAACCCCAAATTGAATGTGTTCTTGTGTACATTAGAAGAAGTAGTGGCAGTAGCAGTGCTTGAGATGTTCCAAAATGATTTTATTTTTTTTAACTGTCTTCAAAACAAATGCAAACCAGCCCAGACTGTCTATTGTGCTTTCTGAATGTCTTTTATTTCTATTTCCTAAACTTTCTGAAGTGAGGTATGCTAAGAAACAGAGTCCCAGCAAGTAGCCCTGCAGAAGTTGCAAAATGCAGCAAGGAATAAGTGTGTGATATGGGAAAAATCATCTCTATCCATGGTTGCTTTTAAGAAGAGACCAGAGATTCAGGGTTGAAGTTGGAGCCATTGGAGTTGATACATCGTTCAGGGTTGTGAAGTTTCTTATTGTTTGTATTATTTGGATCCGTGGATGTCTGACCGGGATCGGGAGTGTTGCTCAGAATGGGGTTATCTCCAGGTTATAGAAGTAATATTCCAGCCCTGTGACTTGGGGGACTGGGCCACAAACTGAGTTGTACATTAAGAAGGGCTGATGCTGGTTTGACCTGGAGCTTCAGGAGCCTGTGGTAGCCCAGAGAGCTGTCTGGGATTTGTTATGAGGACAGAAGTTCTTACCCGTGACTCCAGGACTGACCAGCCAGAAGCCTCTCTCAAATAACCATGTTGTGTGTCTAGGTGTGAGGTTGGGTGTCCACTGACATCAGACAAGCAAAGAGCAAAACACCAGGGAAAGACAAAGTAGAATCTAGCTGTCATAAGTCTACTTGACATGTAAAATGCTTGACTTGCTACCTGAGAGCCTGAATCTGGGCTGTAGTACATCTATGAGTACATCTATAGTACATCTACATCTCTCCTTCAAACTTCGGAGAAGTCTTCCAGGAAAACCAGGGACAAGATTTCACCCACATGACCTCTATTCCAAGGTGCCTCATCTTAACTGGGAAGCTGAAATCACAGCTGTAGTGTTTTTCCAATATTCTGCAACTCGTGAAGGAAAAAAGGAGGGTTACTTGTCTTACTATTTCTGAACCTCTTCAATACTTCAGATATTTCCTTGGTCACAGCAGCCTGCTCTTTAGACGTGAATTGTTTTCTGGATTTTATTGATGTTTACAATGAATTCAGTTCCCACCACCGGTAAAAGCAGGAAATGTGTTACTTTCCTTCACAAAAATCAAGCCTAAGATAACAAATACTCCACAACAAATTAGCTGCAGCCCTGAGAGTGGATTTATGTGGCTGTTGTTTGGAAGCACTATTTTTGCTTTTATGGCTCTTTTCAGGATAGGGATAAAACAGGGCCAGAAGACAGCTGTTGCTGGTGTTTATTCCTTGTGTTCCTAACTGTCCTACTCTAATTCCTCTATAGTAAAAACCCCTCAGATCAGTCTATGGAAGCAGGGAGTGTAAAAAGGCTCTTGTGTAAGAAACTGATGTTATATGAAGAACAATTCACCTGTGAGAAGACTCAAGGGCAGTCTTAAGCAGCAGACTGTTTTCAGAAACAACGTGCTTGTGATACACGTGCAATATAACCGGACAAGGTGTTTGGCTCGCCAGGCTGCTTGGGCTGGTTTGTTCTGGTCAGGATTTGGGCATTGTCAAAAGCTCAGCATTGTTCCTGACTTAGGGGGCATGCAAGACATGCCTGCACTATTTGGGGCAGGGTGGGGGCTTTAAAGAGCCTTTGGGTTGTGAAATAACCCCTGGTTAATGCAAGATCTTGCTGGAAACGTTGCCTGAGGCTCTGGCAGCCCAAAATAGAGTATCCTGCCCAAGTCGAGAGGACTCTGCTGGGATGGTGCCTGTGACTGGGCAGAGTTTGCTCCAACCTGCGGCTCCTCATGGAAAAGGCTGGATCTGATGAGGTATTTTCTGACAGGACTGTTTGTAAAATCCACTGTTGTCTCTACATTGGAGGATAACCACAAAACAAAGGCTTGCGAGGCTGTCGGGTATCTTTTGATAAGATGCTCGTGTATAAGGACAAAATGTTATAACTCTATTGCTTGTTGATTTCCTGTCATGTGAAATGTTAGTTTCTGTGGTGAATGAGAGAAACTCTTACACATTATCCGTCTTTAAGTTACTCTGCCCTAAGGCTTTGGTAATTTAACTTCATCCCCTTTCAAAGTTGGGTTTGCTTTTTGGTTTTTTTTACCTTCTTGTTTTTCAAACTTGAAAATTAAGGGAGGGGGAAAAAAACACACCAAACCTTTCCAGATCTTCCCCCATTCCCTCAGGTGATGCTCTTCTGAAGTGTAAATGCTCAATTATGCAAAGATAAGAACATGAGAAACTTTGGAAAGCAAAAAAAGGTTACCTTGATTAATGAGGAAAAGCTGTGTTAATGATGGATTTTTAGTCTCCTGGCCAAGCCAAGGAAGGGATGGGGGAAGGGAAACAATCTAATCCAACTGGAAGTAGCACTTGCATAAAGCCAGAAGTAACACCAGGGAGAAGAGAGGAATGCAGGCAGCTGGGAACTCTCCTCATTTCTAAAGTCTCTCTCTTCTGGTCTCTTCCCATCTTTCCTGTGGCAAGAGGGATTTGGTGATGTGCAAGGACGTGATGCAGTCACTTGTGAGCTAGGAGGCTGGATTTGGGATATTAGCCTTNTTATGTCACTCCCTTTCTTATATCTGTTCATCACTATTATAATAAATATATTATTATTTATTATATTTTAACTTAGATATTAAACTGTTCCTATCTCAACCCATGAGTTTTCTTTATCAGTTCTCAGTGGGATGAGGAGGAGCAAGTGGCTGCGTGATGCTGGCTGGGGTTAAACCATAACAGTTAATCTAAGCATTTATTTCTAATCATTTTTTTCCTAATAATTTATTTCATTCTAAGCAGCATGATCTAAACTCTGACTTCAACTAGATACTGAACTTAAACACACTTCTCCATATAACATAACTGGAAGTTGCTTGATGAGCCTGGTAGATAAGATGATTTTGGTCACGAAGAGCAATAATTTCCTCAGAGCAAGCTTGGTTTTGGAGGTTTTGTAGTTTAGAGGACACAAATCATGCTCTCAACATGCAGGTATGAGATACTTCTGGAGTCTGGTATTTGAACTAGTCCCATTTATCATGCTGTCAGCTTCAGCTCTGAGCAGATTAAGTGTGTGGTGTAATGCTGGGACATTAAGGCTGAGGAAGTTTCCTTCCAGGACTGCAACAAGAATTTATATGCTCCTGGAGTGAAGTGTCTCCTCCCTCCCTGACTGCACTTTATGGATGGTTTTACTGCTTGTGGTGATGCTCTTCCTTGCTCACTCTTCTGCCTTTCCACGTTGTTCTTCAGATTATCTCTTTTTGTTTGATTATGTTGCAGAGTGTACAAACATCTTGTGTTGTTTCTTGTAACTGATGCCCTGCGTAACTTTAGACTTTGGTGTAGTTTGTTCCACATAAGTTTCATTTGCTGGATATCACTGGTGAAGAAGCTTAATTGCAGAAATACCATGATGCTCTTTTTTTGAACCACAATTATCTGCCTGGCTTTTTAGGGGCAACTGTTTCTTAATTCATTATCAGCATGGTGTGCTTTGATTTTTTTTTTTTTCTTTAAAAACTATTTTTTTATTTAATTAAAGCAGACATGACAGTTTTCTAAGCTTTAGAAAACTGCCTCCTTTATCCCTATGTAAAATTATCCATACTAAGCAGGCCTATATTAAGGATACCTCCTTGTTTGTGTCCAGTTCAGCCACTAAAGCCTCACAACATTCAATTTAATTCGTGAAATGCTCGTTTGATGGGCGCTTGCCGCAGACCCCACCATCCTACAGCGTGTTCTTTGTTCTGCTGGATCCCTCTCACCGGCTTTGCAGGTTGGAAATCTCTTCAGGGAGAAAATCACCTTATGTCAGAGTTTTAATTGATTTTTAAATCAGTCTCTTGATGTGCGCAAGCTTCTTCAGGCAAAGGACCTGATGGTTATCACCTACTCAATTACATATCAGGGAGACTACACTGGGTTAAGTGAAGCTGATTTTGATTCTCAGGCCTAGAGAAACAAAGATAATTGTAACTTGTAGCAGTCTATTGACCATAATGCCCAAAGACTTCAGTTGCAAAGATCTTTTCTGGTCTGGAATTTCCTTCAGATGCTGCTATGATGGAGACCAAGGGATTGAATCTCCCTGAAAGCGTGTGGAAAAGCACAGATCTTTCCAAATATCACAATGGCTTCATCCCCCAGTAATGCACAACAGACCTTAAATGCTAAAGGACCAGGTATTTAAGACTATTTGAGTATCTAGGTATTTAAGGTAAATACCAGGTATTTAAGGTTATTTAAATATTAAACATTCTGGGGTGTTTAATGCCTAAATAAATTAATCTTATTGTGTCCACCTCCCTCCTGAGAATTGGTTTTTGAGGTGACTTTGAAAAATGTTGCTCTCCAAGCCTTAGAGGTTCTTGTGTTGGGAGTCACAGTGTGGGCTTGACTGAGTCTTGTTATCTGTTCTTTATATTTTCCCCCTCTTCCAATAACTAACACCCCCCCTTGCCTTCAAACCCCGCACTGCAGAACCTGACGGGCTCCGTGAAATGTGATTTGGGTTGGTTTGTGTTTAAACACTTTGTAAGAGCTCAGGTACCTGGGACAAATGTGCAACGGGAGCCACTTTCCAGCAGGAAGGGCTTGAAGCCTGATATTTATGTCTTAGGAAAACCTGACTAATATAGAGGTGTGAACACATTTGTCTTTATAAGCCAAGGTATGGTTGTCTTATGTAGTTTCATAGAAAGAGCACTCAGAAAACATTCAGTACAAGGACTCTATAATGCGCTTTTACAGCTTTGCAAGGAAGGGACGTAAAATAATGAAGAAATTTTGAAATCCTTAAGGTAGTTGAAGTAAAATATTATTCAGCATTTATTGAGATTCAGAGTGGAAATGTAAGAGCCCCCCAACTCTACTTTACATCTCCTGAGTTTTCTGTGAATTCAAAATAGTGTAGTACCTCTGGAAGCCCCTTTAGCGGCAACAGAAAACTAAATTAAAATGTTATATGACGGAGGGAGCTTGTCTCATCAGTGCAATGGGAGTGACGTTTATAATAAAGTAAATGTTTTCATCTACTCAAGTAATCTGAATAATGCTCAGCCCTCTGGATTAATAGGCAGGAAGTCAATCAAATTGTTCTGTTAACTTTATAAACCTCAGCAAGCTGTAGCCTGAGTGGATAAAGAATGTCAGCAGAGCTTGAGTGGCATTTAGCAACATACAATTAATTTGGAAATGTGTATTTAAAGGGCAGTAAATTTACTGCGCGCAACACAGTTCACTTCCCTGGAGCAGGTTTTTGTCTCTGGAGAAGATGTAAAACTGAAGTTGTGAGCAGTAGTAATACTGCTTGGGCTTTTTTCTGTGAGGCCAGTGTGGGATCTACCTGTGTTTTTGTGATGTCTGTTGGCTGAGGCATTTTTCATTTTCATGAAGCTGCTGCCGCACCTCAGCGAGTCATCAGAGTTGTAGGTTTTATGTGTCATTTCACTAACACTGAGATTCCTTGAGATACGTGATGCTGTTTGTAGTCCCGAAGCAGTTGGTTATTAGCTGTAATTATTTAATGAATTCAGTGGTAGTCACCTGAAAACATTGAAATGGAGGTTGATCGACAAGAGCGTAGTGGTGAACAAGAAAGCAAATGCAATTTGTTAAGATCAGTGAGCTGAAGATCTCGTAGATATCAGGCCACTGGCATTTAGCTCATTTGCCTATCTCCTCCTAGTAAGGTTTTAATTTTCGAATGCCCTCTTGTCATGCCTGATAGTATCTTGAAAGTAGGACCTGGGTATGGCCTGACTGGTAAAGCAAAGCAGTACCATTGATTTCGCTCTTCTCTTGAACTCCAAGGAGTGTTGACCTGGTGACACTAAACCCTCAGTATGAGCTTATTTTATACTCTTCATTCTCTAAGATAAGTCATCCTTAGACTTGATTAGCATATAATGATTTTTCTTTATTACCGTACAACCTCTAAAGAAAACATTATTTTTTAAGGATTAACTTTTAGGCAACAGTGAATGAGAACTCCCTAAATATGAGCCCACAAGACTGTAAATAAGTTAACTGCTTGGTCATTAAGTCCTTGCTCATGTATTATCTTCTGGATTCCAATAGCATTAACAAGAGATATTCAGTGTGTTTATAATTGTGTTTCATGTAGTGACTTGTCAATCAAGCCAGAAAATTAATTTCTGTTGAATGTGTAGTCAAAATGAACCTCTGCTGTCTGAAATGCCGAGGAAGACCTCAGTGAACTGGGTACTACTTTAAGAAGAAATACTTCTGTACTACAAATGCAACAAAAGCATGGTATAGATGCTGGCTAAGTGGGAGGAAAATCCATATTGCTACATTCACCAGACTGGCCAAGTTGGAAAAGGTCTGTCTTGTGTGCTGCAATTTCTCTTCTATAGTGAATTTTCCCATAGCTCTATATGTAGTACCAAATCAGTGCCACCAGACATCTTTATTGATTTCATCCTGTGTTTATTAATTCAGGGCACTTTGACATGTTTATCCTGGCCTTGCACTCTGATCCAGATGTAGCAAACCAACTGTAGACTTGCACAACTTTGAGCGCGTGAGTGGATCCGGTTACAGGACTCACGACTATTCTTGATTTAGATCTAGGCTAATTTCACTCCTGATTAACCATAGACAGTAAAAACATGATGATAGACAGAAGGATTTGTAAAGTAAATATTGAGCATTGCTACTGTGCAGGGATACGAACCCTTGAGACGTACAAGAAGCAGCATTGTACTGGGGGTTTTTTTGGTGTGTTTTTTTTCACCTGAGGCTTGTTAGTCCTTTTGCCCTTGCTTGGGGTTGGAGGTAAAGTTTCCCCAAGAGTTTTGCACCACTAAGGTAGGTTAGAGCAACTCAATACCAGCATGAGCTGATGCTGGTCTGGAGCAGGGAACACTGGAGTCAAATGATGTTGGGATGCAGGACAAGAGTAGGAAACTTAAGATGTTGCGGAGAGGAAGATGACCTAGGACATGTCACACCCTCAACACAGCAAGTGAAAAATTGGTTCGGATTCTGGAAGAAGTCTTCCTCCAACATGATTAGCTCAGGAATGCTTATCACTTGTGGTTTGCTGTTCTCTTCCAACTGAGGGAACTTCCAGTCTTGTCCCTCGTGGTAGGTTTCTCTGCTTGTTGGTTGCTGTGCAAGGAGCTGGTGGCACAGGTTAGGTTTTCAGTCCTTTGTCTTGTGTCTCAGGTTGGTTATGATGCTGAAAGAGGCAGAGGGATGTTGCTAGAGTGAGGTTGATCAGGAGGTTTGGAAGTTGGGATGCATGGTGCTCATTTATTTTTGAGATTTTTATCTGGAGTCTGAGGAAATCTGAGACTGAACCAAATGTTCCATTTCTACATTAAAAGCACTGGCAGGAATAACGAAGGGCTGTGAATGAAGAAACATGGTAGGATTGGGAGGAGGCTGTATGAAACGGGCGGGAACACTGAAGCCACGAGAACTAGAAAGTGAGGATCGAGTGTCATAAGGGAGGTAAATAAAGTATTATTGAACCTAAATACTTTCTTTTTGAAAAAAGCTGCATGACACTGCATCACACTCTGAGACCTGCCATCCCATTTAACAGGTCTCTATGGAATGTTAGATCCCAAGTAAAACTATTACACTGGATTTTCTGGGTTTCTGGATTTACAGTGAAGTTATGGAAGTCTAATTTGACCTGCTGTTAAATGAGCTAGAAAAAAATATTTGGACTCTGGTTTGTGTTTTTTTTTATGTAATTGTACTATGGAGGGCTGGCTGGAGCAAAGCACGATTCTATCAGCTTCATGTAACGGGCTGGCTTGAAGAATTAATTGGCTTTTTTAAGAAAACACCATCAGACTTTGGCTAAGGCTGCACCAACACAAGTTGTAAGCTCAGCAGCTCTTCTGAACAAAGCGTAGAAGGAAATGTTTTCTTAGCTCTAACAATCATTGAGGCCATTTTTGGCTGTCACATGCCCTGTTCATATATTATTTTTATGCTCCCAGCATACAGAAACAGCAGCTAGGGGAAGGTTTTATTTTGCATTTGACAAGGCACACTTTGCTATTTTTCAACTTGGTTTCCCACCCCCCCCCTCTTGCTCTGAGGAATTATATCTGGGGCTTAGAAACTATAACTGCTATTTAGAGATGTACTAAGAATTTCGACTTTATCTCTGCAACTTCTGACTTGCTGTCATAGTATTGTTTAGGTATTGGTTCCACTTTAAATCTTTTACTTGGGGGCTTTACAGCTTGTGTAGTTTCTAACCAAATTTTAGATGAGAATACATTATTTTAATTGAGATTACAAAGTGGTTTACTTACTATAGGAGAAGCAGTTTAAGAAAAAAATGTAGTTATTAAAAACAAAAATTAACTAAACTTGGCAGTTGCTTTCTTCTTCCTTCCAAAGCAGCCGAAATTAATGTTTAAAAATTAATGTTGAAAATTAATCACTCGATATACACCATATGCTCGCTATCTTTCCAGTCGGTTGTATTGGATCAGCTTCTCTGTACCTCTGAATTGGGCTGTGATCCAAACTGCATCAGAGCACGCAAAAAATGAGGGGGATGGGATTGTTTCATCCAGTTTGGGTGATGTATTACACTGGAATTTGCTCAGACTATCTAAGGAGCCATGGTTAGACCTCAGCAGTGGAATTTCTGAACAGAGAATGGGGGCAAAACCCAGGATTCTGCAGATATTTACAGCTGATGCTGGCTGGACTGTAGACTAATGTAGAAGAGACAGAAAACACTGTGAAAATTCAGAGGAATGATATTACAGGGTGTATTTTTATACTGTACATATTAAATATAAAGTATAGAGTTGGATGATTATGCTTCCAAGACGAGAAATGGCACATAAGGAAGACTGATGCTATACATGGCTTGGTCACTCTGCAGCACTTCTGGCAAATGTATTTACTGTTTTATTTGTTTATTTGTTTTTCTCTCCAATTCCATGCCTGGAAAGCAGGCCAAGCTTTAAACAACGTGCTCTCCTGGTCAGAGCCAGGCCTGATCCAGAGTACCAGGCAGAGGGAAGGGAGGAGGACTGGCCAGCTCGCGTGCTGCGTAGGTGCTCCTGGAGGGTGTGCTTACGTAACCTTCCCCAAAAAATCAGGCCCTGACAGCTCCAGAGAAACTTGGCTCACTGGGCTTGCACGTATGCCACCTGAATTCAGAGGAGCTATTACCCACAAGCTGGCACCTCTTGCAGGGCAGTTGTGTGAGGAGGTAGTAAAATGTGGCAGCGGGCAAGGGCAGCATCTCTGCCAGGGCTGCTGCTGCTGGGCTCCCTCTGTGGGATGAGGCTGCTCCTGGTGGAGTGGGATTTGTGGTCTCTTCCAGCCTGGTAAAGCTCCTGGGAGGAAAAGACTAGCTGTGTCTTGGAGTATCCTAGAGCTGTGTGGGGTGGGGGTTTTGTTCGTTTGTTTTCTTTAAACTGAGAAGATCCTAGAATCGACACGGTTGGGAAAGACCTCTAAGATCACTGTGTCCAATTGTCATAGAATGTTTTGGGTTGGAAAGGACCTTTCAAGGTCATCTAGTCCAACCCCCCTTGCAGGGAGCAGGGACATCTGCACCTAGAGCAGGTTGCTCAGAGCCCCAGCCAACCTCCCCTGGAATGGTGCCAGGGATGGGGCAGCAACCACCTCTGTGGGCAATCTGGGCCAGGCTCTCACCACCCTCAGCATCAAAAATGTCTCCCTTCTCTCCAGTCTAAATCTCCCTCTTTTAGTTTCAAACCATCACCCCTTGTCCTGTCACAACTGACCATTATAAAAGGATTGTTCCATCTCTCTGACAGGCCACCCAAATCACTCAGCACTGCTTGTATAACCTCCTCTTACCAGGCCTGTTAAGGTTCTTTTGCCCAGATGCTGTCTAGGTTGAAGGTGATCGCATAAGAGTGTCCTTTTAATTCCCAACTGCAGCACCCAAGGCCAGATTTGCAAGGTGGTTTAGCTTCTTCCAGCTTTTACAGGTACCTGAGAGCATTGCAAAACTGCCTTGGAGTCGGGCAGGATTAGATATCTACCTGCTTAGGTGCTTTGAAAGAAGCATCTGACATTTCTGAATGTCTAAGCAGCTTTGAAAATCTTGATCTTCCTCTTTTAATCTCTAGCTTCTAAGAGCTCCAATGGTCTGGCAATTCTAATTGGTCTGAATATATTCACTGAATATAAACACACAGTGAGTTGTCTTGTGCTGATTATATGTAAGGCCATGTAAAAGATTGTGCCATTGCTCTTTATGATAAACCATAAACACAAAGAATTTCTGTAAGAGTCCTAGCTATCTTCTACAGGTCCCATCTCTTCCATAAACTGCAGGAAATGCATTCCTGTAATGGGATGATATAACCTCAGTCCCATCAGCTTTAAGACTGCCCCTGGGGCTCCAATCTCCACGTTGTAATTGCTTTTGTTTGCTTCTGTAGAGCTTCTAGCTCCTGAACTACCCACTGGCTGTGCTTTGGGTCTGGCTTCCTTCTGCTCTTCCCATCTCACTTGTCCACCTTTGGTCTTCTAATTCCATTACCATCTTCTAAGAATCTTCATACTTGGGTCTGTTTCAGTGGTCCATTCAATCACGGCACTTCAGGGCATGGTCTAGTGATCATGGAGCCATTGAGTAGTAGGTTGGACTTGATGATCCTAGAGGTCATTTCCAACCTTAATTATTCTATGATTCTATTGTATGTTTGGCTTCCCAGTTGTTGTCTCCTCTTGATTGCGGCTCATGTGAGCCACGAACATAATTTTCCTGAAGAGGCATGAACTTTGTTTGATGGCTGTGCTGGACTGCTTTTTACTCCTTTGAAAGAAGAGCAAGCATGGAGTGACTTTCAGAGATATCACTTCAGCATATTCTAGAGCTGAGAACTAAGTTGGTTTTAGATGGAAAAGAAGTTGATCAGTGTTTATGTATAAATTATGTATTTAATCCTAGGTATCAAAAACCACAAACCCAACGCTTCTATGGAAAATATTGTGCGAAGTTTTTCAAATAGAGATCTTTACTTTTGGCCAAACATCTTTGTTTGTTATCTAAATAGTCCCTCCTCTTCTAGGGATTATTGGAATCTCCATGGAAATTCCACACAAAACGTGCTTTTATTGTCAGAGTCCTGCTGTTGCTCCCTGTTGCTTCTGCTTTGTCTCCTCTCAAAACTGAAGCACAAATTCATTACTCAGCTTGAGTTTCATGTCCCTGGGTACCTGCAGCTGCTTCCTGAAGGTGATTGTGAACATCTTTTCCAAATATTTAATCTCTGGCTTTCTCAGGGCCTGGGATGGCAGATGTGGGAGCAAACAGGAGAGGGAGCCAAGCTGGTTTGCTCCAACCATTTACCAGCCGTCAGACTAGAGGGTAGCAAATGTGATGCCCACCTACAAGATGGGCTGGAAGAGGGATGTGTGGTGCTGAGGGACATGGTTTAGTGGTGACCTGGCGGTGTTTGGTTTACTGTTGAACTTGATGATCTTGAAGATCTCGTGCTGTGCATTGCAGGGGAGGGATGGAGAAACTATGTACATTTTATATTTTTTTTCCCTGTGACTGTTAGTTTTCCATTTGAATTAAAAAATCCTCAAAACACCTTGACTACCCTTGCAGGGGGCTGCTATTTCCTCTCTTAATTCTGCGTTTAGAAGACTTTTTTTACACTTTATAATGAATTTATTTCTTAAAAGGATTTGATTTTTTTTTTTTCTCCATAATACTGATACTATGAGATTTTTCTCTCCACTTAAGCATGGCTATCAAACTTTGATATGGATGGTTTCAATGGGTGTTTAAATGAATTGCTACAGCAGCCAGAGGAGTGTAAAAGTGTGGGGTAAAATGTCAGCAAAGTTAAACTAAGAGGCACCAGAAGCTGGCAAAATGCCTGGAACGTTTGAGGGATATTGAGGAATAGCCTAAGGCCCCAAACCTTGTGGCTTTCAAGGTTTGGTTCTTTCTTATACTCTTTATTTGTCTTTATTTTTCAATTTATTTTTTTTAAGGAACTCTTTCAAATAAAGTTCCAACTTGAGACCAGTACTTGTGGAAAGGTTAACTCGGCCATGAGGCTTGTTTGTTCCCTTTGGGGTGGTTTGCTCTGTTGGGCTGGTGTGTTTCTTTTGGTGAAGGGATGTTGGTTGGTTGAAGTGATCTTTGTCTGGTCATCCTCATCACGTTTATGAACCCATTTTCCCTTTCTTCTGTGCTGCCCAGTCCCAAATCACCCTTTTAGCTTCATGTGCTTGCAAAGGACCTGAGTGTTGCTCCACACTGTGGACAGAGGAGGTCAGGTGTGAAATCTGGCAGAACGTATAGATTTGGATCCTCCAAAAGCACAGTAGCACTGATGCTTTTTTGTCTGGATTCAAATGTGATGGGGGGAACGGAGGCAGCTGACCTGGGTGTTGGGCTTCACCACCGTGTGCCCCAGTGCTCAGCACTGCTGATGGAGAGGTTGCAGCCCTCTTGCCTCCTCTGCCAGCAAACTTGGTCTGGTGCTTGTGTAATGGCAGCTGCCGGGGTTTGCAGAGGCTCAAAAGGAGTTTCAAGAACTTGGGTTGCCCTTGTGTAGGGCAGAATGTGCTGGAATGGGANATGCAAGGCTGGCCCCTTGCCATGCTTTGGCCACTTTGCTCCCGTTTGCAGATCGAGGCCAATGCTTCAAAAGGAGGAGGGTGAGGGGGCTGGAGGAAGAAGTACTAAAAGCAAGGCAGGCAGCTGGACAAGGAGGTCACCGAGTTGGGCAGAGAGGCATCACCACCATCTGTGACCTGCCGAGTTAGAGAGCCAGGAGAGCTCCTTGAAGCTTCTCCCCCACCGTGCTGGGTGTGCAGGCGTTTTGAAAGCGGCAGGTTTGGGCACGCATGGAAACCTCTTCCACCTTTTACGATCGCTGCAGCTTGCAAGGAAAAGCTGTCATTTTTTCCCAGGGCGTGTAGAACCAGTTTGGCCGGTCCAGTGTGCGGAGGATCCAAGGCCTAAGCATGAAAAGGGGCCGTGATGTATCTGCTTGTTGGTGCTCTTGATCTGTGGGAAGGGTGCGGAGGAGCTCAGAGGCTCAATGTGCTGTCTTGGCCATCTGCAGAAATATCTATTTTTCCTCAAAAAAACCCCCACCATATGGTGTTGCAGGGTTATCAACCACTCACTAAGCACTATTTCAAATGGTGGTTATGGAGATGTTGGCCAAGCACGGCTTTCTAATGGAAGACTTTTCACTGCTATTTTTTTTCCCTTTACATTGTCATATTTGGGACTTCCAATGTCCCTGCTTGTCCAGCAGATTTCTCAGAGTGGTATTCCCAACTTGCCTGAAATTGTGTCCTGTGACATTTAATATTTTGGCGTGTTTTTTCCATGAAATGCACAGATCTTCTGAATGTAGCAGTCTTGGATTGCACAAAATATGGTTCTAATTCCAGTGACGAAGCAAAGCTTAAAGTTACTGCTGAGAAATAAAAATAAGAAATTTCAGTTTCCACTCATGTTTTCTTTCAATGAGCGACTTGTGATTATTTTCAATAACTGGCACTAGAGGGGCTGCAGCAGCCAGTGCAAGCAGTGCTTTTAAAATGGTTAGATCAAAAACAAGTCAAACTGGGTAAATTCGCCTTGTTGCTGTGGGCAATGAGGTTGGGCTTCTCTGGGCTTTTTTTCTGCAGACATTTCCTTTTGTGATAGTTCTGTGCATGCCAGTGCACAAAGTTTTTGCAGGATTCTGTCCTGCAAATTAAATTTGTGTACAGTCACCCTTAGAACTGAGCCCTGAACTCCTCAGGGCCTTGATTTTGCCAAATCTTTGCTTGCAAATGGTTTTCATTTAGCTAATTTTCCTCAAATAGAAAAAAGGGTGTTTTGGAAGCTTATGACTTCAGTGTAGTCAAGTAAAGCCAGTCTAGGTCACAGGTTTGGTTTAGTAAGATCATTTGGCCACATAACTGATGGGAAAGAGTTTCTTCACCACACTGTTCTCCATGTCCTCTCTTCACTCCCTTCTGGTATCACCAGCACTCCAGGTTTGCTCAGAGGAATTAATGGATATGGACTCAACCCTGAAACTGAAGGGGTGGCAGGAACCACCTGAAGAAATATCAGCCAGTGAGGAGTTTTTAAACACACAACTATTGAATTGCTACTCTAAGGATAGGCCAGTAGGGGAATCTGGACAAAAGTTTACCATATTCTTTTTGGCTTTGCCCGTGGGAGAAAGTCCAGCAAGTCCTTCACAAGAGAGATCACTATGTGAGGACAATACGGAGGTGTGTGGTGTCGCCCAGCTGACCTGGCTGGTCCCAGTGCCTGACGGGGCTGGTGTGATTCTCAGAAATCCAATTCTTTCTGGAAAGCTGGAAGNCTTTTTTTTTTGTAACTGGGCTCTCAAAGGTGAGGAATGCTCAGATTTGGGGAGGACGTGCCGAGCAGTGCACTGTGCATGAGTAATTGTGTGAAAATACCCTTTTGTACAGACGGTCGCTGCTTGTTTCNTGTCCTGTGACATTTAATATTTTGGCGTGTTTTTTCCATGAAATGCACAGATCTTCTGAATGTAGCAGTCTTGGATTGCACAAAATATGGTTCTAATTCCAGTGACGAAGCAAAGCTTAAAGTTACTGCTGAGAAATAAAAATAAGAAATTTCAGTTTCCACTCATGTTTTCTTTCAATGAGCGACTTGTGATTATTTTCAATAACTGGCACTAGAGGGGCTGCAGCAGCCAGTGCAAGCAGTGCTTTTAAAATGGTTAGATCAAAAACAAGTCAAACTGGGTAAATTCGCCTTGTTGCTGTGGGCAATGAGGTTGGGCTTCTCTGGGCTTTTTTTCTGCAGACATTTCCTTTTGTGATAGTTCTGTGCATGCCAGTGCACAAAGTTTTTGCAGGATTCTGTCCTGCAAATTAAATTTGTGTACAAAGTCACCCTTAGAACTGAGCCCTGAACTCCTCAGGGCCTTGATTTTGCCAAATCTTTGCTTGCAAATGGTTTTCATTTAGCTAATTTTCCTCAAATAGAAAAAAGGGTGTTTTGGAAGCTTATGACTTCAGTGTAGTCAAGTAAAGCCAGTCTAGGTCACAGGTTTGGTTTAGTAAGATCATTTGGCCACATAACTGATGGGAAAGAGTTTCTTCACCACACTGTTCTCCATGTCCTCTCTTCACTCCCTTCTGGTATCACCAGCACTCCAGGTTTGCTCAGAGGAATTAATGGATATGGACTCAACCCTGAAACTGAAGGGGTGGCAGGAACCACCTGAAGAAATATCAGCCAGTGAGGAGTTTTTAAACACACAACTATTGAATTGCTACTCTAAGGATAGGCCAGTAGGGGAATCTGGACAAAAGTTTACCATATTCTTTTTGGCTTTGCCCGTGGGAGAAAGTCCAGCAAGTCCTTCACAAGAGAGATCACTATGTGAGGACAATACGGAGGTGTGTGGTGTCGCCCAGCTGACCTGGCTGGTCCCAGTGCCTGACGGGGCTGGTGTGATTCTCAGAAATCCAATTCTTTCTGGAAAGCTGGAAGACAGGTTGTTCGGGGAGGTGGTTGAGGCCCCATCCCTGGAGGTGGGGCTCAACAAGGCTTTGAGCAACCTGATCTAGTTGAGGATGTCCCTGCTCGCTGCAGGGGGGTTGGACTAGCTGACCTTCAGAGGCCCTTTCCAACCTAAACCATTCTATGACTCTCTGATGGGGGTGGAGACAGGAGGGGCTCACTCAGTTCCAAACCCCCATGTTTTTTGTCGAGTACTGAAGGAAATGACACCAATGAGGGATCGGGGCAGCCTGTGTCCAGTCAGGAGTCTCAGAGCATCTTTTCTCCCTCTCCACACCAGAGTTTCTTGTTGCAAAACACCTGATGGGAGAGGTGATGATGTAATTTGCTGTCAGATAATAATGTGCGGATTTATGTGGGAGGTGGGAGACGGAGGCCTTGTGCAGGAAATGCAAGGGTATCTGAAGAAACACACTTCTTGGCCACTTTACTTGGCCTTTTCACTGCAGATCTATTTTTAGCATTCACCAAGGGATTCCATACGGATGGAGATTTTTCTTGATTTCTGCCCCCCCCCCCTTTTTTTTTTTTCTTGAAGAGAGCAGGATGGTGAGAGAGCTGGGCGGAGTGAGGCCTTGGCAATATTTCCAGTACTCTGGTGATCAAAGCTGAAAGGAGGGCAGCAATGTCAGGGAGCTTCTAGCCAAGCTTCTGGGGCATAGAGCCTGGCTATATGGAGAGGGGTGAGGGGTAAAAAAGGGAGATGCAGTAAAAAAAATAGGGTGCAGAATACATCTGTCTTATCTTTAAACGTGTATTTGGTGTTTTTTTGTTTGTTTTGTTTTTTAAGAACTTATTGTGGCTAAGCAATAGGCATCCCTACCTGTAACAACAGCAAACACATTTTTGGCTTACTTCAACTGCAACAAAGGGATATGTTTTATATGTAAAACTTGGGCATGTATATTTTTTTTTCCTCCTCATGTGTGCGTGCGCCTTTTATTTCATTCAAAAGGAAGGCCTGTGAGGACTAGAAAAAAGAGGATACTGTCTCTTTATGAATACTAATAAGGAAATCAAGGGGGACAATGGCACTTCAAGTTTCATCTTTCCATTTCCTAGAGGCGCAAACTCTGCAAGTTGTCACCTTGGTGTATTCAGTGCCTCTTGAAGCACTAGACTCCTCCAGAGAGAATGTCAGCCCCAGCCCTGGGCAGTTTTGACAAACAGAGTATATATTGATACATGATAAAGTATGCTAGAAATCACCCCAGCGCTAAAGGCTACTATAGTTTTAATATCATCATTTGAATTAACAAGCATTCTGTGGAGAAATAATGAGCTTTCATTATTCAGAACATCATCCTTACCCCGGGAACTCAGAAACCATTAGCTCTTGAGAACTTAATGAAAAGATGATAAAGAATGTTTTAGATAAAAGTTTGAACGGGTGCACTTGGTAACTAAGGTAAAATATTAATGTTTCTCCCCGTGATGAATAGCTGTTGCTAAACTCGTGCTTGCCGAGGAGACGGAGGAGGGTGCGTAGGTGTTCCTGTGGGCGGTGGCTGGGGTGGAGGGTTTGGAGGGTTGTTACCATCAGCAACCCCCCCGCTGCCGCCTGCATCCTTCGGAAAAAGAGCAACAACGGGGGAGCTGAAGCGAGAAAGTTGGGCGCTCAAACTCTCTCCATCCTCCCCAGCAGGTGTTTTCCTACCCTGGGACCAAAGTGAAAATCCTAATGCTGTTTCCTTCTCATTTTTTAAAAAATAAAGAAAAGGATAGCCACTGCCATATAGCCATGAGGGAGCGGGAAGGGGTGGCAGCAAAACAAACCAGAGCGAAAAAATCCCTTCTCGAAGCTGCCGACCCGAGGCTCGCTTTGGGCAGGTCTGAGAGGCTGGGGTTGAGCGTGGTTGCCACTGTCTGCCGTTCCATATGGGTGGCTTGCTCCACGTCGGCAATAAAACCCCCTGGCGCAATAAACGACGAAGTGGGGGGAAAAAAATAAAATATAAAAGTTTAAATTTTATTGGGTGTAAAGCTCTTAAAGAACTGCTGTTCACAAAGAGTATAAAGATTGCAGAGTCTCAGCGTACGCACCCCTCCTAAAACGTGTTAGTCCTGCTGTTTTCTTTCTTTAACTGTAGCAATTTGATTTCTTGCTGTTCTTTAATCCTTGTACTTACCAATGTGGAGGGTTTGGAGCCTGTTTCTACCTGTGGGCAACTGGGAGAGGCTGGCTGTCCATCCCATGCAGGTGGAGAGGTTGGTGTGGGGACCCCCGAGGTTGGGATTGCCGTGGAAAGGTTCATTCTGGCTAATGAATGTGAGTTGGGGGGAGGAGAAGGAAAACAAATGGGAATAAACTATCACATAAACAGTCTTAAGTCACGGTGTTTGCTGCTAACAGATGCATTTAGGTAAATGCTGTTACCTCAAGAGGTGTTATCTTCTGGGGATCCTTATCATAATTTTGTTTTAAATCTGAACAGCTGTTGTTTAACTACCACAGACCACAATTTATCTACAGCTTGAGGCCATAAAGGTACCTTTATTACACTGTCTTTCCTTTTTTTTCCCTTCCATTTGATTTAATTTCAGTGTGTCTGACACAAAAATGCTATATACAATTTGCATATTACAATATGCATTCTTGCAGATTCCATACACTGCTAAATGGGAAAATCAGAGCAGAATGGTAAATGGGGAAAGCTTGCAATGACAAATAAAAGAGGAAGATGAGCTCCCATGTTTCATTTACATGTAAAATATTCTGACAATAGTTGTTTCCCCAAGAACAAAGAGCTGGTTTTTCTAGGGTGACTGGTTTATGATGGCTGCAAGAAGGAGAAAAGGGGAAAAAAAAAGGATGAGTTTTTTTTTGGCACCAGAACAGAAGTATGCTTATCTGAATTGAGCCCTGGGGCTTGCCATATAATTGGAATAAAACTTAAGTCTTACTTAAGAAACCAACAAATATGGAAGCATGCACCATATCCAAAAGGAGCAGCCACAGCATTCTAAGAGCAAAAAATCACCTCTCTGCAGGCAAAGTCCTGCCTGAAGTTGCAGTCTTGAAAAGGACTTCAGCAAAATGTAGTTTTGTTCTGAGACACCTGGTCTCCAAAGTTTTATTATGGGAGGTATTGCAGGTGGCTTACGGCATGTGGTGTCCTTGGGAAATGGTGGATCTTACAGGGGATCCTTCCAAGTCTTACATCTCTGGGCTTGACCCCGGTGGCATCTACGCGCCCTAGCTTACTGCTCCCAGCCCTGTAAAGGAATCTGAATGTACAGACTTGAGTTTCTCACTGCCTGGCTGCAGAAGAGGTGTACGGCTCTCCCTGGTCTTCCCTTTTCCTTGGGGGAAACAGGAGACCTTTGCTTGCAGTAGTTGTCAGCCCAGCAGCTTTCACCAGCACAAAACCAGTGATAAGGAATCTCCCCGAGCGTAAAGCTGAGGGTGAGAATTTGAGTTTGGATAGCCCTTAACCCAAACCTCTTCAGTTTTGCCTTCTGTTAGTTTTTCTTCAGAATAAATAATTGTAATAAGACCTGAATTAATTAGAGTAGCTTGGTGACAGAAAGTATATCTCACCACCTTGACTCCCCAGTTTCCTCCATCCCAGCCCTGAATGTTAAAGGTGTCAGCATCGCTGGCAGTGGGGAGATTTTGTTGAACTGTTTGGTTTCTTTTCTTAAACACAGAATACATGAATCTGTTGGCACTCATCAAGAAGAAATAAAAGGATAACATAACTCAGCTTCATACTCTGGCATCCACCAAGTAACCTGAGACTATTTTGCTTGGCGTTTCAAGGACAGGGTGGAGAAAACCACCTGATGGGGGGAGAGCTGGGGTCAGTGTGACCACTTAAAAACTACCCCTTGATGCCACTCTGGAGTGCTGTTGGTGATGGAATCGTGTTCACCTTCTTGATAAGGCTTAAAATGAGCACAGGTAGAGTGAGTGGGCTATGCTGTGATCCCACAAGCCAAAAATTGGATTTTATTTCAGAAGTCTGTCCCAGCCAGTTTAATTTTCGTTTGAGCTTCCCTATCTTGGAAAACTGAAAAGAATGGAGATTGTTTGGGTTTTGTTGTGGGTTTTTTTTGTTTTTTTGTGGTTGGTTGTTTTTTTCCTGGAGGAGTAGCAGAAAGAATTAGGAAAAAGACACCTTTATGTAGCCGTAGACTTGTCAGCACAGAGTACTCGTATCCTTACAGATATTATGCAGTGCTTTGTGTCTTCCAACAGTAGCAGGATTTATTGAAGAATGTGTAGGTATGAACCAGTGGCTAATGTCTTTTTTTTTTTTGTATAATATTACTCCTGAAAGTACAACTCCACAAAGAATACTGTCTAGAATTACAGGGCAAGAGCAAGTCAACAGTTAATTGGCTGTGCTGTAATTACTTCTAGATGCATAATGTGCAATACTTATAGGACTTGTCGAAATGGCATACAAATTTCACAGTGGTCTCCTGGTACTTTATCAGGTGTGGAGGAATTTTGGTAGTCTCTGTAGATCTTGGGAATAGTGGTACTGTTAGAATTTATTGCTGCTCTGCTATCTTAAAATAGTGTGTGGATGTTTCAGTTTCCTCTTTTTTTTAAACAAAAATAAAAATCTGTCTCTAATTGTCTTGTAGGTTAGAGGAAAAAAAAGGACAGATGCTATTCAAAGGCTCTGTCATTCTTTGCAAGGATGGAAGTCATTCCGCTTGCTTTTGGCTTGCTTGGAGCAACTTATGCTTCTGGAAGTGCGTGGTGGTACCGTAGCCTGGTGGGTTGCAGACCTGACAAGGATACAGATAAATATGTACAGAGACATAGATTTGGTCTCTGAATATCTGCTATCTGATTTATTTTTTTTTTTCCCACCTTACGCATCCTGGGGTTAAAGGTGTAATTTCACTGAATTTATGGAATTACTGTTGTGGTTGTATTGGGCAAAAATCTGAATCCTCCAAGAGCTGTGTGGGTGGGAATATGAATGAAATCTCTAGAAACGGGGCCAGGCAACAGGAAATTTATGACCTGGCCATGTCTCATGGTTTCAGAAGTCCCCAGAGCTGTGGCTCTTTGGACGTTATCCAAGCCTCTGAAGTCAACGGTAATCTTTCCCACCACGGCTGTGAAAGGCTTGGCAGTTTGGTGGCACAACGGGAGTTTCTTGGGGCTGCTGAAACCAGACCTGAGAAAGGAGTTTGGAGGGACTTGGTGTACGTGAGGTTTGTAGGTACTCGGCTCACCCATCTTGTGTGGCGTGGAGACAGAAGTTGTTGTGGAGCTTTACGCTACAGACTGTGGAATCCCCAAAATGCCACTCGTATTTTACCTTTTTAAATACGGAAATCATGTCAAAGGTAAATGTCAAGGGCCTCTAGAATTACCCTTCTTATCTCCTGTACGTTTATCAGTTGATAAATGGAAAGAAGCTGCTGCCAAAATAACTGTGAATGAATAATTTATAAATGACTGATGCATCGTGTATGTTGTTTCAGGCAGAAAACAGTAGGACATCAATAATCAAAAGAAGTTGGATTAATTTAGCAGTATTTTGCAGTTAATATTTTTATCTAAATGCTGCAGTCTGGGCCTTTGTCGTTGTGAGATCCTTCTCTTTGGCAGTAATGACTGATCCAGAGATCACTGAAATCAATAGGAGTCAGCTGTTTACTTCAGCAGGCTGTGAATCAAATTTATAATATGCATGTAGTTGTGGGTTTTTTCCTTCACCTCCCCTTTTTCACAGTGTTCTGAATTTGAATTTCTCTACCATCGTGCACCTTAGCATGGAATTGGGTTCAGATGTTTCCTCCTTCCCCACATCCTTATGAGCTGAATCTCCCAGGGAAGAAATTTGGAGAACTTGATAGAACAATGATGGCAATGGGGGAAAGGTGGCTGCTGAAAGAAATACATATCTGCTCTTATTTTCCAGTTACTTTTGTTTCTGTTCTCACAGGGAAAATGGATTTCTTGCAGCTTAAATTTTGGTGTAAATTGGTTGTAAGTACTGTTTTTTTCACTGTAGATTTTTTTCACGTGCCTACCACCAAATAGATAACGGCCAGTGCTGAAAATTCTACGTTCTGAATAAGGTTAAATACTGAAGAGGTGAACTAGATTATTTCTTTCTCTTCTTTCTCTTCCATGTGATTTAAATATGGCCCATTTTGCCCATCACATGACAGAGCTGCCAGAGATTGCCTCAAGCTAGTTTATGGCTTTAACTAAAGGTCAGCTTGTGGGGGGGGTGGGGGAATGGAAAAGAAAAGAATCCCATGGAGCAAGGGGAGGAGATAAATGTATTTTTGAAAAAAAAACAACAAAAAACCCCCCAAAAAACCCAAAACAAAACAAACAAAAACCCCATAAAAAGTAGCTCTTAAGCATTCATTCCGAAGAATACAAATGAAAGAGAAGCTGACACTACACGGAATGAGTCAGGGGAAAGAAATAAAATCAACACCACCTACTACTACTAGACTCTCGTCCTCCCTGTACGACACCTCATGAAAAGGAAGGTGCACAAAGTGAGTGCCTGGATTTCAGTCTACAGCTTTCTCTACCTGACCTAGATACCTGGCTAGCAACTCACCACCGTTGAAAATACCCTGCTCCAAACCTCCTAGCCTGCTAATAAGAGCGATTCTCACGTAGCACTCCATCCGTCCCCGTGCTGTAATTGGTCTGGCTCTCCCAGCTTAGCCGCCTCTCCTCTTGTCTACCCCACGCTGGGAAGAGAGAAATCCCAGACCTCCCGAGGGCTGAGGGGGAGCTCCCAAACCGGGGCCGTGTTATCAACAGCTCCACGGTGAGCGAACCGCTGTGACTAAATGGAGATTGGGAAGCACTGCGGGCGAGGGATGAAAAGTGCTGCCCTCCTCGAGCGCGATGCTGATACCGTGGAATTGGCCGAACGAGCGAAACTTCACAGACAGAGCAGCAGAAGGCATTGGCTCTCTTGTTTGGGCATTTTATTACCTGGAGCAAAATGTGCAGAGAAGGGAGATAATGAAGTACTTGACTAATTCAGTGTGATCCAGCTGGCTAAGCCAGAGGGGCTGCAGAGCAGGGAAAGCTACAGAACTGGCTGCTAGAGCCATTTTCCCTTGATACCTGTGAAGCCAAAACAAAGAAGTGCAGAGATCAAAAAGCAGAGTAATATCAATATCGGGAAAGGGGAGGGGGATGTCAAAAGGGGGAGGAGAAACCCCTAAGAT
>VWZK01005175.1:196699-266945 GCA_013396935.1 Baryphthengus martii | reverse complement strand
CCCCCCGCTTTCTATGTAGTGACAGGTGGGAGGGGAATATTATTTTCATTTGCCTCATTCTAACTTCAAATCTATTTGAGAAATTTGTCAAATTCCCAAATATTTCGCACTCTGTGTGCCACAATATTAAATGCTCAATTATTTATTTTTTTTAGCTACCATTGGTGCTTGGGGTGGGGAGGGGGGAAGACAGATTTTGTAATGCAGGCACATGCATGGTAGTGCCTCCAAAAACTCATAGCCCTTCTTTTCTGCAGCCTATAAGGCTGGATAAACTATACGATTCTTATCCAGAGGGAAATTAGAAAATGTAAAGTGTGTAAATTCCTCTCCCCAGCTCCTAGATGTTGGTGTGGGTTTTTTACCACTGTCTCTGGCTGCTTTTGTGTGTGTGTGGGTTTTTTTTTTTTCCCAACAACCCAGCTATTTAAGTACACAAGAGGCATCGCTCCCTCTCTCCTCCCCACTATCTTCCTACGGAGCACAGCCCAATTCCAGCTGCACAACAAGCTGTTCCCCAAAGCGGAGCGTAACGCTTGTAAAAAGCCGTAAGAGCAGTAAGTAAAAGGCAGTTGGGATACTCAATTAAGTATCCAAGGCCAAACTTCCTACCTGGCGTAAGATCGACGCGATGCCATGAAAGGAAATGCAGAAATATCCCCCTCCACTGCGGCTGAATTTAGCCCATGCTGCTCATCGTGGCTGCCAGGGAATGAATCACCACTGACCAGTCTGCCCGCCAGCCGCTCTTCAGACCATTTTTATCTATTTTTATTATTTTTTTTAATAGGAGACTGGCAGACACTGCGCATCATTCAGAGCTGAGCATCACAAACACGCTTTGCAGGGAAGGCAGCCGCCAGCAGACTGCCAAACGCTCTTCCCGTGCCAACGACGGCGACGCTTTAATCGTAAAAGCGGATTCATTAAAACGGGATCAGAGCCAAGGCGTTTGTCATTTGGAGGCTTGGGCTGACTCGTGATAGTTGTCATCAGGGGCAGCTGATGTGACATCACCCTACAACTCCGCGACTCATAGCTTTTTTTAATGGGCTGCATGCCTTTGCAGGATGATTTTGCTGCTGGAGTTAGCTTGGCCTTGGCTCAAGAGATAGAAACACCAGCAACCAAGTCTGAAGATGTGTTGAAAGTTTGCAGTTGTCATGGAAATCGGGAGCAATGGCTGGTGCTTATCGCCCCTCTCAAATGGAAGTCCACATCTGCTCCCTTCAGCCTGGAAGCTATGAAAAAGGACTAAGTGAGATGGCCACTCTCTGACAATGTAGATTTGGAGGTATGGGAAGCTCCTCTTAGGTTTATGTATAAGTTTTCCAGAAACATTTAGTTTTAGGAAAATATTTTCAGCGTTGGAGAAATACACCTTCCCTTCACCCAGCTCAGTTTTTCCATTTGGTGGTGATGTGGCTGACAAATGACCGGAAAACACTTTGCAATGGGTGCTCTTGGGTGTCAGCAGTGATGGGGCAAACGTGAAGTGCTGGCTCGTGATCAGCCTCTGGTGGTGTGGTACAGCTGGGAGTCCATTGGAGGCAACGTGTCTATCGGGCCCCTTTGGAACGGGAATAATCTGTGCTCTTCATGAGGTAACGTGGAGGTTACACGACGGTGTGTTACCTAACCAAGAGTATCCGTGTGATGCAGATTAGCTGCTGCTCATAACAACTCTTTGAACTCATAAGTTATTTACAACCTGACCAGGCCGCTTCTTGTATCAATACAATTATCAATAATGGTGATGAAAATTATTCAGACACAGCCCCTTAAGGCACTACTGGATTTAGCAGCACAGGGAGAATGGGGATGTATTTGATCCCTGGAGGAACAGCCTATGCTGTTTGTGGGGGGTGGAAAGGGGCAAAAGGTTTATATCCCTGCTTCTGAGGAACTGAGTATGATGCTGATCAAAGAATATATATATAATATATACATATAATATCTGTTGTTGTTGTGTTGCTACAGCTGCCAAGCTATACCCTCACGAAGACACCATATTTCAGAGTAGTGGCCTAAGTGGGACAGAGCTGCGACCAAATGATCTTGATGATCTCTCCTGTACTTTCGATGCTTGTTTTTTTTATCCTTCACATGATTCTGGCTAGGAATGTGGTTGGGAATCATTGCCATGGTTAAAACCATGGCTCTGATAGGGTAAGTCTTTAGTGATGTGTTTAAATAGGAACTGGTTGGGCAGCATCACGCAATCTGCTGTAGAGATTTTGATGGACTTGGTGGTCTGAGGTATAAGTAAGGACCTATGTAACCACTAAACTGGTGGGAATGTTCAAGAGAATGAGATGTGTGTGCTGTAAAGCTCAGTATTGTGCACAGAGTCATTTGGGCAACTTAAGCCCCAAATTAAATTCTATTTAAATCCCCTTTTGTGAGCAGGAGAGGCACATAGATATCCTTAAGCACATTAAGCATCCCGTCTCTGTCTACTGGGATGATTTTATACTTAGGTTATGGCAGAAGCTTGAGACCAGCTTTTATTACTGCTTTGCTTTTTTTCTTCCTTTCTAAATGTAGTTTTTGGCAGGGGTGGTTGTCATACAAACGACAGAATCAAGGCATATTTGGTATATAACCCTTATTTTAATGAGGATTAAAGGTCAGAACACAATGGCCAGAATCAGTTGATAACCATTAAAAGGATGGAGTTGAGAGGGGGAGAAACTGGTGCCAACCTCCTCCCTGAACACAGTTTTCTTTACCATCCCTTGCAAGCTGGAAGCACAGCAGGTCCCAGCATACACAGCTTTCTGGAAAGGGCTGTTTCAGAGATGCAGCTCCCAGTTCCCCTAAGCATTGTGCAAATGCTTTGCTGTCACAGGGAAAATACAGCAGGCTGCTGCCAGAACAAAAAACTAGTGAGGATGATGAAGGGTTTGTTAGATGGAAATGAGACTGGTAGCTGCTAGCCTGGCTTGCTCTTCTGGGCGAGATTTTTTTTTTTTCTCCTCCAACAGTGCAAACCAGCACCAAATCCTCTCTTGGCACCTAGGGAGGTGGTGAGGAGAGCTGCCCATGGGTGCCTGGGTCACCTGAGGACTCACAGGGGTCAGGCAGATCTCAGTTGGATGAAATTCTGTGCACCCTGCCTTGCGCCTCTAAATGTTACGTTCATGTTTAAATAACTCACAGGTCAGTTGTTGTTCTATTTTGAGCGTGTGGCTAAACCAGGCTGAGGCAGCTTGTAAAGCGAGTGACTAATTTCCACGGTAGTGTTTTGGGTTTTTTTTCTTCTCGCTGTTCCTGCTGCCGCTCTCCCTGAAGGTGGTCACGGGGCAGCCCGGCAACTGGGGATGGATAAGCTGAGAAAACAGAGGCAGAAAATCATTGTTGCTGCCTGGGGAGGCTGTATTTCTGCATGGGTTGGGGTTTGGGGAGATAGGGGGAATACTTTCCCCAGTGCCTGCAAGCTGGCAAGAGCCTTTGTGCATCTTTTCACAGAATAATAGGGGCTGGAAGGGACCTCTGGAGAGCATCTGGTCCAACCCCCCTGCTCTAGCAGGGTCACCCAGAGCAGGGAGCCCAGCATCACATTTTCCAGGTAGGTTTGGAATCTCTCCAGAGAAGGAGACTCCACAAGCTCTCTGGGCAGCCTGGGCCAGGCTCCAACCCCCTCCCGCCAAAGAAGCTTCTCCTCCTGCTCCCAGGGAACCTCCTGGGTTCCAGTTGGTGCCCAGTGCCCCTTGTCCTGGCGCTGGGCACCACTGAGCAGAGTCTGGCCCCAGCCTCTTGCCCCCTGGGAGCCCTTGAGCTCTTGCTCAGCATTGATCAGCTTCCCTCTGGGGCTGCTCTTCTCCAGCTGAACAGCCCCAGGGCTCTCAGCCTTTCCTGGCCACACAGATGCTCCAGGCCCCTCAGTATGGTTGTAGCCTTTGCTGAACTCTCTCCAGTATCCTTGCCAGGGATGCTTTCTGGCAGAGGGCCAGTGCTGCAGCACAGGGTGAGGTGCCCATTGTGGCTCCCAGCAAGAAGAAGGGGCAGAAGTGGGGAGGGGGTGGTCAGTGTGAGCACACGCAGGGAGCTCCCTCACTTTGCTGCTTCTGCAGCTGCTGCCAGCAAATTTTTTTTCCTACTGATGCTGGTGGTGTGCCTGAGGGGTGGTGGGACATCCCTGCTTGGGCAGAGAGCTCCAGCTCTAGTTGCAGCAGAAAGGAAAAGGAGGGAAGTGGAGGGGAAAGAGCATCAGGGGCAATTCTGAGGAGTGCAGGCACCGGTTCAGACCTTTCCTCCCTTTGCTGTAACCTCTGTCTTCCAGCCATGACTGCCTCTCTGCATTAATTACTCCTCACTCCCTAGATGCACTCATTTCGAGCTACCTTTAGGGTTCAGAGTGCAGAAACCAACTGACCAAGGTTGAAAGCAATTAACAAACAGGTTATTTTAAATTAACAGCTTCTTTTAACCAGCTGTCCAGAACTGCTGCTGCTTTTTTTTTTCCTTCCTACAGCAAAATTAGCAAGGCAATGTACCTCAGTGAAAAAGAAGGGCTTGGGATTTCTTTTGTTATTGTGTTGCCTTTTCCCCATTTTTATTTTATTTTTCTTAAGCTTATGCCAATTTAATACTAACCACTTCCAGCTTGGGTTTAAAAGAAGTGTTGAAATATACTGACTGCAGAAAAGTGGATCGTGAATGGTACAAAATATTGAGAAAGAGCAGCTCTTGGGCTTCCATTTGCTATCTCATGCTACATCAGGATGGGTTTGCTTGTAGATGGCATGTGGATGGCAGTGCTTTCATGCTGGTTTGTGCGTTTTTTTTATTTTTTTTCTTCTATCTTGCCTTCCCTCTTCATACAGACGCTGGGTGCTCTAATAACCTTTGCTGCTTTCTGGTCAGCAGAGACTATGAACTGATCGAGCTGTCCTCAGAAACCTGGGAAGCAGGAGCAGTGCTGTAAGCCCCTTAATGCTGCCAGGAATCTTCTCTTCTTCTCTGGATTTTAATGTCAGAACTATCTTACCTTCTAAGGACGCTACGACGATGAGCTTACACCAGCCATGAGGCACTCATTCAATATAGGTTGGCCTGGATTGTCCACCTTAACTTCATGAGATACCTTCTTGTACAGCTCCAAGCTTTTAAACCTCACTGTGTCAGGTCGTATTTTGGCAGGTAGGGTCATGCTGACTGATTGATCTCAGCCTTTAGAAATTGTGCCCAACAGTTTAGTCCAGGTCTACCTCTTGATTTTTGTTCTCCTAAAGTCCCTTTTTGCCTTGCTAAGTAAGTTTTCCTCCTCTCTGACGTATCTACTCCTCAGAAACGTTCATGCTGTTGTGCTCTTCTTAGCTATTGTGTTAGCCCAAAACAATTCCCAGGGTGCAGCTGGACACTTACACACCACAGCAGTTCTGGAAATAATTGTCCCATCAATGTTAACACCCTTCCAGGGCAGACTTGGTAATTCTCAAAGTCAGCCCTGACTGCTTTTGGTGCAAAAGTGAGCAGGTTGGTCTATAGCCTACACCCAGCCATCAAGTATTTCGCTCAGATTCTTAAACTGTGCAAGAGAATGGCTGAGTTTGTTTGTGTTTATTTTTCTGTGGTTTTTTTTTTGTTTTTTTGTTTGCTTTTTGTCAGCTTTTCATCTTCCCTGGTTAGTTCTGTTAGCCCTCCAAGCTATTCTGTGGCTGCTTTGTATGAACTCCCTCCAAACTGTCGTTAGTTTTTGTTTACACAAACTGCAGACTTGAGCACGTCTTTTTGTGTTTTTTTTTCCATAGTAGACTGCACCCGATCAATATAGATAAAACCCATTACTTCCCTGTTACTTGCTGTCTCTGCATATGCAGCCTAAAATCGTGGTGACCTTTTTTGCTGTCAGACTGCATTGTGGACTCCTGTCTAATTTACTATCTGCTACTGACCCTCAGTCTCTCCTACTCGTTGCTGCTTTCTAGGTTTGTGTGGTCTAGGGGGTTTTTGTTCATTAAAAATCCCCAAAACTATATTATGTTGTGGGTTGTGTTTTTTTTTTTCCAAATTGAATTTCATCTTGCAGTTTTTCTGCTTGTAGGTTCAGCCTCTCCCCATCTCGGCTGTTTCTCCGTCCTCGCAAGTTTTTTGGCTTTTGTGGGTTTTGTAGTCTCTATAAACTTAAATCAAAGAAATTACAGCCTTTTAATGTGACTTCACGTACAAGAAAAGAGAGATTTCATTGCCATACACTATTTTTGTTGCAAACTTGTTGTTTGCATGTATTGCCTATATATACCTCACTAATATATTTGGCAAATGCTGATAAATGGGAAGTGAGGGACAGGTTATTTATGGAGAGGTGACTTTGCAAGTCATTGGCCATGAGAGAACTCAATCCCATCCATTGAATGGATTGATCACCTGTAGTGCTGTGAAAGAGGAGATAATGAGCAGGGCAGGCTGAAGGAGAACTGCTGTGGGACAGAAATCCAGTGGTCTGGCAAGGAACCACCAAGAGATGCTGAAAGACAAGCTGGAATGTGGTGGGAAAGTCAGGGAAGGATTAAGTAGCTCAGGATGATGGAGGGAATTTTTAGGTAGATGGAGAAGTCCTCTTATTTGTTGTGTATTCTTAACTGAGCATTCGCTGATGTGGTGCCTGCCTCAAGGTGAAGACAAGGCTTTTTGTGTGGCAAGCACCCATCTTGTGGGTGTGCTTTTACTGATTTATCTGTTTTCTGTGTCGACTAGTCTTTACCTTGCTTTCTGAAGCTTCTCTTCTATAGGGAATCAAGGGTACCATGGGGGAATGAGGCAGCCCAGTTTCCTTTTCAGAAAGTCCATGAGGAAAAGGAATTTATTTTCACCATCTCTTCACTCTTCTTTCCTGTATTATTCTATATGAGCCAAACAGGCTTTGAATATATAGGTTTATTTGAACCCTGCACGCATACTCTGCAGGGAAGTTTCAGATGTCAGCCGGAACAGGCTGCCCAGAGAGGTTGTGGAGTCTCCTTCTCAGAGATTCCAAACCTATCTGGACATGGATCCTGAGCATCTTGCTCTGGGTGACCCTGCTGGAGCAGGGGCGTTAGGCCAGATGCTCTCCAGAGGTCTCTTCTGACCCCTACTATTCTGTGATTCTATGACTCTATGTCCAAGTCCTTCTGAAATCAGTAACAGGGAGGGGGAAAAAGTTTCTACAAATGACTATGATCTGAAATAATTGAATTTCTCGCAGCTCTAGTGATATGAAATGTGTATTTAAACACGGGTATCAAGATGAAAGAAACTATGACTCAGAAGTTTTAATTCAATGGTTTAATAAATGCCAAATGTTCTCTCTGATTTCCTGGCAGCACTCAGATTATAAATTGTTGACTGAGCTAGGAAAAAAATCAAAATAAAATTGCCTTCGTGCTGTTGATCTTGGGGAAGCTATGGTCACTGTGTGCCAGCTCAGGATCTGGTCAGAAGAGTAGAAACGAGTCGAGCTTTATGCCTGACATGTCAGTTCTGCTATTCATCTGCCCTGCTATTAAGGTCAGTGGTACTAAACTGCCGGGTCTGTGGCCAGTGCAGCAGCTTCAGCAGGAGCACTGCCTCTAATGAACATTTATGTGAAACACACTCATGCTATCAATTAGTCAGGGTTTGCTTCTTCAGCTTTTTCTTCCTTTCTTTTTTCCCCCATCGTGTAAATTCGACGAGCAGAGCTGTAAACAAAAAGGCGTTATTAAAAACATAATAAATGAGTTAGGAAAAGGAAGGCATTGTCAGAAATCTGGGCTGGAATGTTGTCCAGCAATTCCTGCTGATGTGAAGGAAAGGATTGTGATCTTAGATATGGAAAACTGATTTTTGACAGGTCAAGAGATCTGCTTATCAGTGCCTTTCAAATTGTGGAAGCTTGATATCCTACTTGACAAAATAGGAAGGACCCTGTAGAGCAGCTGTGGTGAACATGCCACATATAGCCCCATGGGTCTTGAGATCCAACAGCTGGAGAACAGATACAGTGAGCTACTGTTTCAGTGCTCGCTCCTTTTCATCTCCATTACAGAAAATAAGCGATAACTCCACACTGGGTGTAACTCTATAAATGTTTTTCTGCACCTGAAGAGTCTTAAAAGATGTCTGTCCCACGGTGAGCTGTGACTCCTGAAGGGTTTCATGGGGATGTTCACTCTCTTGTCCCAGGATGTCTGATGAGAAACATCATGTGAAATTGGAAAGAACCAAGATAGTGCTGAGAAACCATGTGTTGACTGCTGAGTTTTTGCCCCATCCCAGTGTCCAGTTAGCATCTTCCTGCTTCTCCCAGCTGATTTTTGGATCACAGAGGCCAGATACTTCTGTGCATGCTGTGGAAGAAACAGGAAGTTAAACTTGAAGGTATTTTTTTTCTGAGAGTAAATTTCAAATGTTTTCTGACCTTTTAAGACATGTATGTGTGGCTACAGTTTGTGGTGTCCCAGTTGATGGGGATCTCAACATGGTAAATACAACTCATGTCTCTACCAGGCAAGGTTCACTCAATGTGACCTAAGTTTGATCTCCTTTACTCCTGAGGTTAGGCTGCTTCAGGTCTGTGGAAGCTGCTGATTTACTCTGGAGTAAATAGTAGCAGAATTAATTCCAGCTGTCTATGCAATATATTGGGATGGACAATGGGATGTAAAGTCACAGATGCCTGAATGAAAGATGCTTATTTTTGGTTACTGAAACTGCTTTTTACATGACTTATTATGGACATTGTCCTTCACAGCCTGTGACTGGGAGGGTGCACGATCCATTTCCATGCGAAGTGTGCGACTTGTGCCAAATTATTACAGATAGATTTATGATACAGATAAGAGACTGAAAGGAAACAGTATGTCAGAAATGAATTAGAAGTCAAGAAGGAAAAAGAAATGTAAAACACTTGAGCAGCCTGTATCTTTTTAATATTTTAAATAGAAAATCATATTTCACTTGCTCAGGGCCTTGATCTAGGGAAGGTATTTAAACCAATTCTTAAATTTAACACAGGCACACAGGTACTAGAAGCACAACTTCTTTTCTCCAGTGCTTTCCTAGGAATGGGTTTAAGATTTCAGAGGAATAACACCAGCAGTATGCTTTTTTTATCCTTTACAAACAGCAATTATTAGGACATAATCCATATTGCTTTCACCTTTATTGTTTAAACTCTTGCAAACTGCACCAGCTAAAAGCTTTATTTGGTAGGGTAATGACATGGTGTGTACTACTGACAAGAACAGAGATGAGCAGCATATTTGCTTGGATTAAGAGTCAAACTTCCTTGCAGGTGCTTGCATCTGTGTGTGTGAGAATTAGGCAGGCTGAATTACCCTGGATAATTCTGAAAAATTGAATTTCAAGCTGACATACTTCAATATTTTAGTAAGACAAAGCACATCTTCCTAGTACTTGCATATAAGGAGCTAAAGGAAATAATTCTGCATAGTTGATACTGCTCAAATATATTTATTACTTTTAAAACATAAAACAAAATGCAAACAAATACTGAAGATCTGTAGAGAAGGATACCAAGGGAAAAATCAGCTCCTCCGCAGTAAATTTTACAGTGGTCCTTTTTACTAATGGAAATCACATGCCTGTACCAAAACCAGGGAAGGATATTTCATCTCCCATGTTCTAGTTCATTTTATTTATGACCTCTGTTATAGATATTCAGACTCGTTTTTCCTAATGTAATATGTAGCTCCAATTGCATACCAATGACATCCACTTGCCATATTTGTGACAAATCGCAATCAACAGAATTCAAGAATTTGTTTCTTGATTATTACAGGGAACATCCATTGTAAGCATTGGCGACATGAAGAGCATATATATATGTCTATAATTTGCACTATGTGTTCTGGGAATTGTGACTGTGAGCAGGTCTCTTTCAAGTCTCTCTTGAACCATCCCAGATTAGTCCTACTGGGTAAGAGATGTGGGTGCTAGACCAAAGCTACATAACCACTGACCTACTGTCTGGGATGCATGGGCTTACTGGTCTGCCAGTTGCTGTCGGGAAGAGTAGATGATGGCTGAATTTGGACTCAATGGAAACATTAATCTCAGTCTTTCCCTCCTGCCCAGCTGTAGCATTTTATGAAACGTGTAGGAATGTGGTGAATGCTGAGATATTGCCTCCTCTTTTGAATTTGGTGCAACTGGTGTTGGTGTTCACGTAAAGGTAGGGGAATGAGAAAAGATTTAGTAGACAGGTAAAGTGACCCAACTTTTCCTTAATGAAAACAAACTGATTTCCCGCTGCCCCCCCACCCCAAAACTGATGTGCTAAGAAAGTCATGATGATAAAAATATGAAAAAGTTATCGCTCCTGTTTATTTGCTGTAAATGATTCTCTTAAGTCAGAACATAATGCGCTTGAATGGCTGCACCTCCCATGCTGTGCCGCTCTGGCTGGAAATAGACTTGCAGGAGATGTTCTGCTTTCCCAGTTTCATTTTCCCTTCTAAGTGCAAGCCTTTGTTAAAGCTAGGAACTGGTGTAGACTGTTTTTTATGAAGGATCATAAGAAGTTAGGGTTTGCAGAGGCCAATTAGTTCTGCTCCATCTCTCTGCCAGCACAGAGTTGTAGTATACAGAGTAATTTCTAGGGCTTTGTCTAGCTAATTTTTAACATAGGCATGTAGTGTTTTCACAGTTGAACAGAAGTCTTTTTTTTATTTTTTTTCTCCCTGATGTTCAACCTAAAATGTTCTTTCTTGCTTTCATCCTGTGACCCCTTGTTATACTGCCATGTACCACACTTGGCAACTTGATTTGCTTTTTGGTGTTCACAGCATGTAGGTACGTGCGGCAGGTTGTTGTGTTTTGGCTCTATAGCGTTGCTTTTTAGAAGAGGGAGGTCAGAAAAATATACCACTGAACCCCTACCATGTGCTATGCAATCAGTTACACTGCTTGGAGGAGCACTGGTCACAGACTTTTGAAGGCTTAACAAGTCACTTTGTTGCAATGAGCTGCTTTTTTTAATGTATTATTCCATGTTCTCCTCACCCCTGTGCTCACAGTAGGAGCTAGCCTTTTATTTTTTTTTAGCCTCTCCTTATTTGAATTCTTTCTTTTAGCTACTCGATTCCATAATAAACTGGAACATGGCAAAGATGTATGCACAGTAAATTGCCTTTTTTGGCAGAGGAGGAAAGTTTGTGCTTGCTTTCATAATCCTCTTTACGTATTCCAAATTAATTTGTTTCCACAGCTCTTCTCCTTTGTGTGTTTGGATTTTTTTTTTAAATGAAGCTATTGTTTGTTCCTCTGGAAAACTGCTGTCCCATACACACTGTGCTGAAGATATCTGCTCAGCCTTGCATAATCTGCCTACTTCTACACACATTATCGCCTCTGCTTAGTGTTGAAAGGATATGGTCAGATCAAATTTGGCCGAAAAAACAGCCTCCAAGTTCCTGAGAGAACTAAGAGTTGTGGTGTTCTGTTGTTTTCCTTTTTCCAACATCTTTTGGTAAAAGCAGTGTGTCATTTCAAATACATATTTCAAACAAATACAGTCACCAAATAGAAATTCCTCCTTTAACACTGGCCTACTGCGCTGTCAAATATTGATTTGAAGATGACAATAAGCACCAGTAAAACAATTAGTCTGATTGTTTAACAGAGAATACCAATAAAAAGGAAAAAAATACACAACACATGATCAGAAAATTATGCTCTCTTCTCTCACATTGACCAAAACAGGTTGTTCTAAGCAGCTTTATAACTGTTGATACTGCTCATCAGTAGAAGTCCTCCTGTTGCAATTTTACTGCCTTTACTGTGGCCTGGATTAAGTAAAACAGGTATAATATGTAGCTGACTTCGATTAAGTTGATTTGCGTACTTCTAGTGTATATTCATGTCCTAGTCCTAGGTGTTTTTTTACCTGTGTCATTATTTTAATCAGGAGAGTTACAAGATGTGGCTGATAAAAGGTGGACAAAGGAACGTTGAGAAATAAATCCTCCTGCCCACATATCTTGTTCAACTCCAGGTCACTGGGCAATCAATCTCCTTTTTCACAAAACCTTCACCCAAAGCACTGGACGTCTTGGACGTTTCCAAACACTCCGTGGAAGCTGAAGATGCTGTTTCTCTAAGTTATAGAAACCTGCTTCCTGCTTAAACACAGCATATTTCACTGGCACTACCCCCTGCTGTAACCCCCTAAGTTTACCAAACAAGCCCTCTTTGTGAGCACCATCCCCACAGGGCCATGATCCCCTTGATGCTCCTGCTGTTCTGGGCTGTTTGGAGCTCCGCTCGGCTGTAAAGCTCCATAAAGCTGTTCTGTCTCAAACAACTCGGGCTGGAGACATGGCAAAAACATCTGTCAGGCTCGGGGTGGTGGCATAACCGTGATCTAAAAGCTGTGACTTAAAGGAGCTGGTTTTTTGGGGATTTTTTTTTTTTTTTTTTGCAAGCCGAGGGGCAGGGCCTGTGCAGGTAGGGCCTGTGCAAGGCCCTGCGGGACCGCTCCGGCCGCGGCTTTCCCGCCGCCACTGGGTACAAAGGGCCCATGCGCGGAAAAAACTTCACGTCGGAGTCACGGCAGCAGGGGAGGGACTGACCCCTGAGAGCCTCTGTACCCCGCCCCAGACCCATTTAGGGAACTTTCTGGAAGATCCAACAGCGCAGCTGTGAAGGGGTTGATGCCCTGGGGCTGGGCCCAGGCCGACCGGACTGTAAAAGGCTCAAGGGGAGGAGCTGGGAGTTGAACCTGCCATGGACCCTGGTGTCTGGCTGGACTAGGTCGCTGGGATGCTGCTGGATCCAGGGGTGATGATACTTTTCCTCCTCTCTCTCTCTCATCTGTCCCAGTGAGTGCATGTAAGTTGCTTTTCTGTAAAGTTGTCTCTTAAGCATCAGTGAATAGTACTTTTAGAAATGATTTTTATTTTTCCCCAGGTGATTATATGCCATAGGATGATGGGTGTTCTAGATACCAGGCTTGCAATCCCTTTAATTTGCCATCTATAAGTGGCACTCTGAGTCATCTATCTAGGCTCCTGGTGCAATTTTCCTAGTTAAGCTTGTAGGAAAGGCGATGAGATCTTTCAAAATGAAGCAGGCATCTAGCAAAAAGTTGACTGAGTTTGGGAGGATGTCGAATCCTGACCTGATACTTGCATTGCACACGTCTTGGGATGCTGGCCAGACAGCTGCCCTCAGCTGATGGAGCAGTTACAGATTTCACCAGGTCCTCCAAGCATTTCCCCATGCTGCTGAGCATCATTTCTGCCTTGTCCAGGTTGAGCAGTAGCCAGCTGGCCTTCTTCCAGAAACCAATTTCTGCCAGACGTTGTTTGAGGTTGGCAGCAGCCGCGTCTGGGTCAGGAAGGAAGGAGATAGAGAGCTGGATGTCATCGGTGCCGATGGTAGTGCAGCGCGTACCGCTTCCTGGATGCCCTGTAGGAGCTGCTGAACCAGAGAGGTGGATGGAAGTGAACCCTGTAGGAAAAATTGGAGGATGTGCAGTCGCCCAGCACAAGATTTGAAATAGCGTATCATCTCGCATGGAGAGAGGGGAGGAATGTCTGGAATTTCTCCCTATGGATTTTTTTGTGCTCGTTAGCGTGTAAATCTTGTAGCGAGCAGGTTGTCCTGGGCAGTATTTTTGCTCAGCCAGTGTAAATCCCTGTGGTCTGAGTTGAGCCACGCTGGTTGTTGATCAGGCAGCAGATTGTAAACAATGGTGACCTGCTTTCAGAAAACACCCCCAGTTTTGGCAGCCTTTTTCAAGCACATACAGGTGTGTCAGGCATAATACGAGACTGTGAAGGACATTTAATAAGTGAAGAGATTTTGGGTATGCAAAGCATGTTTTTTTGTACTATAGGGTCAACCTGTGATGTGGATGTATCCGCTTCAACGCGTGGCTCTGAGTTAGTGTTTTCGTTGCAGGACTTTGCAGTCCTTGTACGGTAGGGCATTGCTTGTGTGCTGCTTTAGCTGTTGCCTTTATGCAGCTGTGCCTGGGAAGGGCCAAAAAGTTAGGTTTCGGAGAATGGAGATGTACCTGGGATGATATGTGACCTTCAGTTAAGATGCAACCCCAAACACAGGACATCTCAGGAGATTCCCTGAGAAATGGGAGCAGCCAGCAGTGGTTTGAGCCCAGGAATAACACCTCTCCCTGAGGCTTCATTGAAATGAATGTTTTACACACAAGGCTGAGACTTATGAGTGGATCATTATTGTGTAAAATCTGTGAATTCAGCGCGAGCCGCTACTTTAATGCGATGTCTTTAGGACATGAAGTCATTATGATAATGATGTGCTTGGTAAGAAGATAGAGAATTTTGCTCCAAAGAGTTGGCTGCTAAGAAGAAATAGCATTATGAGTTTAACGCTTTAAGTTGAGCACTCAGAACATGGAATTTACAGGTATTTAGAATTCTTACACACCAAATAAAACTGGGAAGGGTGGCATCTACTCACTTTCCCCATAGCAGAAGCCCACTGACATTGGCCAGCTGAATGTGCCGCTTAGCAGAGCAAAATATCACCTAAGAAACAAGCACAATTTGGCAGGAAAGTTTATGGCAATAAAATACGAAAGAGAAAGTTTTCACCTAACAGAACTATAAATATACAACTTAAAAATAAGGTACACCCAGAACCTAAATGCCGCTGTTTGATAGTGAGACATAAGCTGCCAAAACACCCTCAGAGATGGAAGTGTTATGATTTCACAGATTTGGGCTATCTGTAGATATTCTGGCTTTGAATTGCCATCTGACAATCTTCCTAGGAGTTTTAATGCCTTCTGAGTTTCCTGTGGCACACCTTAAGTGTGAGAGCAAAAATGAAACAGCAAATTATATCAGTTGAGCCATTTTGTTTTAAACTGGTTCAGGGATTATCTAAATCGCAAGATTCTGTTTTTAATTATCTTGATTTGGTAATACGTAACCTCCTAACTCAGGTTTTCAAAATGCCCTGCGAAAAGCATGGTTGTGGTTTGTCACCTTGTCAAACAAATGCAAATTTTCCTTGGAAGATTCTCCTGAAACAAATCTTGAAAGTTATTTCCTGTCCGGTCTCAGGTATAGAATTCTTTGTACTATATGAAAGAAGAGGTTGGAGTTGTATGTTGGCAGTCTCATGCTTCAGAATTTCAGAGGAATTTTACTCTCTTTTAAAACAGATATGCTGCAAGTATTTCAGATTAAGTAGTAAAACTCAAATAAACTTTTAACTCCTGGAATAGGTCTTCATGTTTGGCTTAGTAGATGAAAAGATCCTGCAACAGGTATTTGCCTAGAGAAAGTGTAGGTGAATGCCTGTGTTTGCTTGTGCTTTAAGTAACAATATGAAAATGATGATAGAGGATTTAGAGTGTTACTGTACGTGGAATGGTGCATCAAAACCCCTATGGCAGCGTTTAGGGGATTGGTCCAACAGGAGCCTTGTTAGCCATTGTTTTACCAAAAGAAATCCCTTTTTATTTATTTATTTTTTTCCATTTATGTGCTTTGTCTCATACTATATGTCTCAGCAGGTCCATATCTGCGACCAAATTCCAGCAGAACTATGTTCATTCAGCTTCCTCTGAGAGTAGCCAGGAACCAAGTCCTCAGCATCACTCCAGATTGAGTCCTCTGGAGATTTATTACATTATAATAGAAAATAGCTCATTATTATTTAAAGCAGTGGGCTGATTGAATAACACACTCGGGCAACTGCAGGGTCTTTACTGGCTAATAGAGCTTCTGCGTTGAGGTTGTGATTTTTTTTTCCTGCGTTCGTATCATTGGAATTTACAGCGGTTTAATTTCTCCTTTGCTCTGCAAGTTAATTACCAGGGGTTTACTCTAAGTGCCCAGCCTTTGGCAGGTAAGTTGTGCAGCTGCATGGGGTCTGAGCAGAGAAATTGCACGGTGTTTCTCCTCATGGGCAGCAAGCAACTGCTATTAACCAGTAAGGTGGCTGACGGGATCATCAGAGTTTGGGAGTGTCAGAGGGATAGAGACGAACATGAGCCTTATATTCTGTTTGAGTAGTTACAGAAGTCACTTACCTGGCTGGATCTCTTTTGGAGCCTTGTTTGCCACCTAGCTGGTAGATTTTACCAATTTCCTTAGTGGTTTTTTATTTATTGGTTGTTTATCGGTTGGAAACCAAAAGCGTTTCTTTCTTATGAGTGATGTGTCCAGCTCAAAGGGTGAGTGTATTTTTGTGTTTTGTTTATTGCTACTTAAATTAGTAGGAAAAGAGTGTACTGTTGAGAAAATTGTCGTTAAAAGTCAAGGAACAGTACTGTTCGCAGATTTGCAGGGAGCTGATGCAACCATCTTGCTCGTACATCCCAGCTTGAGAGAATTTAGGCTTTTCTTTCTGGGTTTCATGGGGTCTTCGCTAGAAACCATCATCAAAAAGAGGTTCCTCTGAGACTTCCTGAGTAGATGCAGGCTCAAAAATCAAGCTTTGTGATAGGACTTTATTTTAGCTGTAGAAGGATCCAGGCACCTCCTTCCTAGATTTCCATCTAGGGAAAATGATCCCATCTATGTATGAAATATACTACGTTTGAAAATATTGACTCATAGCCTTAACCCAAGGTGATAAAGTCTTTTGCTGATGAATACTTTACCATTAGTGATGACAGTTGGTAATTTGTGCTGCTGGATAACCAGTGTAATTTGTGCAGAGACCCATCAACCATCCATAAAAAGCTGTAATTTTCTATGCTAGCTTGGAAAAGCAGCATTTTCCCTGTTTTGAGACTGGCTTAAGAGCTGTGAGAAGTCCTTGGGTTTTCCTAATAGTCAGCACCAGCATATATATGGAGGAGAAAACCAGGCTGATCAAAGAACTAGGATAAATAGTCTCAATGTTCAGGAAAAGCTAGGGAAGATCTGTGCTCCCAGCAGTGCAGGTGAGTCGTCCTCGAGCCAAGAGCCCAGGGCAGAGCATCACGACCATGACCTGACCTCACCTGCCGTAGGAGGAGTCAGAGGAGTTCCCTACTCCGCCTTTCCACTGGGAGGGACAGCCTTCATTCCCTTATGGACAGCACATGGTCTTTGTTGCACCTTAATTTTGAAGACGGGGCCCAGATCCGGGTGCTCGGGGTTGTTAGGAGGAAAGGAGCTGGGTGTGTTGTAGGGAGCTGCACCAACACCGGTTTCCAAACCCAGCACTGTTAGCACTTGACATATAATGACAGTCTTATCTGCTGGCATTTGATGTGTTATTAGATTGTATAAGATGTTGACTGTAGTCTGGTATGGGAAACAAAACTCTGGTGTTGTGCAATGGGAAGGAGCGTTGTTGGTTGGGGTGGGTAACTCTTCGGGGCTAGAGCTGCTCCAATCTCTGCCAGAAACTCCTGGCTCCACAGTGATTTGGATCATGGATCACTGTGTCTTCCTACCATTTAGGGAGGCGATTAAGTTTTTAAGTTAAGTTTTATAAATCCAGAGAGTTTTTTCCCCGAGTGATCTTCCCCTGGTTGCATTTAAAGCAAGGTTGCAGGCCCTTGTTGTGAGAGGATGTGATATCAAAACCATTTTCCATAATACTTCTTTTTTTGACTCTGAAGCTGGACTTACTTCTTAGCTAAGTAGTCAATATTTTTAAGAACTAGACTTTATTTCATGCTTGATCGTGTGTAGAGAAGAGAATCCTTTTGCTGTGGTATCTGGTATGTAAACAAGAAACTATTACCAAGGTCAAGACTGAGAATTTATAGTTTTATTTACAGAAAAAAAAGTACTGTACAAGCAGATCCTACACAACTCCTTCTGCAGGTAGCAAATGGAGTCTGGAAGGCTGCTTGCTCGTGAGTCACAGAAGATGAGGTTTTTTTTTTTTGCTGAGAAGAAACATTTTAAGAAATCTGTAGCCTCTCTGTTCTCGCTTATAATTAGGCTGCAGAAGGTGGCTCTTTCCAGATGGGCTGTGGCTGCGGAGCCGAGATTCTCATCCTTTTCTGCAACAGTCCCAGCACAAACCAGTAGAGATAAAGGAAATAAGAGCAAACATGTTTTTTCCAAGTCCTGCCTGGTATCCCAAGCCTTGATCCTTTCCTTCTACTTTCTTGTGGAGGGTGTGCCTTTTTCTTTTAGGTTGTTCACTTTTTTTAATAACCTTTCTGTTGCAAATCAATATTATGGATACCTCTCTCCAGAGCCTAGTTACATTAATCAGTAAGCTGCTTTAGAAAGCTTTGGGGTTGCCCTGTGCACAGATTCCCGTATCTGGCTTCAGAGGTGCTCTGAGCATGGTGCAAACTGCTGGGATGGGTGAGGGACAGTCATTGGGAGCCATAAGATGTCTAATATACTGCTTATTGGTAACTATGATATGGAAACGTATGGAAAAGAAAAAAAGGATGTCTAGAAGGATACTGCTGTCCTTGTGAACTCCTGGTGTTTGGGTTAGTTTTTTGTAAGTGGTTATGTGGCCTCGTGCTCCCCTAGTTAGGGGTGGACAGGGCCTGACCCTCAACTGTTACCATATTTCACAGACAGAACCTGCAGCTTGGGTAACCAGTCTCCTTTAAAAGTATAGGAACTTGAGAATAAATCCTTCCAGAACCTGATGAAAATGTGACAGGGGGTTACCAGGATAGAGGAGGCAGCATATGGAAAATCAAGGGCCAGTTTAGGGAAAAGCAGCAACCTGATGACAGTGTGGAGCTTGCATTAGGTGCCTATAGGCATAGTCTGCACGGCATTTCTTTGGCATTTTTAATTCCTTGTAAGCAGCAGACTGCATCTTAAGAAGTTCTTAAATATGAGGGTGATGAGACTCTGGAACAGATTGTCCAGAGAAGTTGTGGATGCCCGCTCCCTGGAGGTGTTCAGGGCTGGCTTGGACAAGGCCTTGAGCAACCTGCTCTAGTTGAGAGGCTGGGAGGTTGGATTAGATGATCTCTGAGGTCCCTTCCAACCTAAGCCATTCTATGAACATGCAAGATGCTGCAAATATCACCCAGAGAGGAGAGGGGGAAAAAAAAAAAGCTAAAGAGCTGTGCTGGTGCTGAGATTCAATGGAGATTCCCTAGCACAAGTATCAGACTGTCAGATGAGCATCACATGCAGGATTTGTGCATCGTGGAACGTGAAGTACTTGCCTGGAACGAGCCATGATGATGTCTCACTGGTGTTGGAGAGCCTACCCCGAGAGCTGCTGCTGCTGCAAGAGATCTGGATGTTGGCGAGTGTGTTCTTTACCACCTATAAATTGCTGAGCTTGTTACCGAGGGGAAGAAGCAGAGGTGGAGGGAAAAGAGAAAAGCCTGTTGCCTTGACTTCTATTAAGTGGTGTTGCTCGTTTAATGGATGGGTAACAGGAAAGAGTGTGAGCGGCCGCCATTGTTAATGGGAACTCCTGCCGCTTTTATTATCCTTTCACCCGCTAGAGTTAGGCTTGAGCAGCTGTTTCCATTATGAACTCCTATTTCAGAGGTTTATAACTCGGTTGTAAAAATGTGCTCCGGGCTAAACTGTAACTTGCTGGGTCTTAGCCTGGGAGAATTTTCTTCCACAAAACTTCAAAAGAAGAACTCCATCTAGTCATTGTTCTGCAGGCTCGCACAGAAGCCAAACCTTACTGAAAAGCCCTGAGATCTGTTTGTAAAGCGATGGAGTTGATTACATTTCCCTCTGTCATCATTTTAAGGTGGTTTGAACTACTTCACGAGATATGGCTGGAGAATGTAAGCGACAGAGAGGAACGCCGCGGTGACCCGGCTGAGGTCCATTCAGACTGGTAGCTGTTGGTTTATGGAAGTTTTCCTTTGAAAAGACAGCAAAATGTGTTACTGCCATAAGAGGAAAGAATGCTGGATTTGCTTTTACCTTCAGGATCTCCCAAGGTTTAGTGCCTTGCGCGTGCTGAGCGATCCTAGCACTGAATTCCTGCTTGGCAGAGCACCGTTTCTGCAGAGGTGTCTTACAACAAGTGCTTGGCCATATGTATCTTGAAGTCCTCTGAGCATCTTGTTTCTTCAGAAAGATCTTAGAATGCCATCGTTGGTCTGCCCAAACCATGTTCAGTGGCCTTTAACTGCCTTAGAATAATGTGGTGCTGAGGGATTTGGATTTTTGTTTGTTTTTTTGTTTTTTTTTTTTATAAGGTGCAGTCACGCTTTATAAGGACACATTTTATCCATACAGAATCTCTTTGGTTGGACGAGACCTTCAAGATCATCCAGTCCAACCCTTGACCCAATGCCACAAGCTCACCACTAAACCATGTCCTTCAGCACCACGTTCACACGCCGTTTAAATACCTCCAGGGCTGGGAACTCCACCACTGCCCTGCGCAGGCTATTCCAATTGTTTGATAACCTTTTCAGTGAAGAAATGTTTCTTAATGTCCAGCCTAAACCTCCCCTGGCACAGCTTGCAAAAATCCGTAAAAAGGATTGTCTCTTGGCCCTTCCAGTTTGTTCCCATGGCAGTAGATACACATTGGAAATGGGCAAATTTCACCCCAAAAATTAGCAGAAGTTGTGGTCAGATTATGAAAAACTAGTTCTTAATACATTCAGTATTCTGACTTGCTAAATTACAGTGGTAAGACATCAAGAAAATGGGAAATTGCTGCTCACAGCACGGCATGTGCCACCATCATCTTATGGTCATTGCTAAATTGTAAAGCTATTTAGACACGTGGAACTGCAGAACAACTTTCCTCACTTTCAAAGGCAGGAACAAATTATTTAGGAAGATTGTCCAGTGTATCTGAAGAGGAATCTCAGTATTTCCTTTGTTGGCGTCATCCTTAAGTGACCTGAGGAAACCTTGTGGTGATCTCTGGGGCTCGATGTAGGATGTATGGCCAGCACTCAATGGGAATAATAGGACTGGACCAGAGTTTACAGCCGTCTTAGGGATTTTGAGTGCTCCTGGAGTGCCAGCTCAGGAAAGCTGGGCTTTCTGACCCACAGTTAGGACTTCCCACAGCTACTCTTGACCCTATATACACAGAAGAGGCTTTATACTTCTGCTCCTTCAATTTTCAATCTCCCTCGTCCCGTCTTCCAGCTGGGTTGCCACCTCTACCACCTCTGTTCTGCACTTGGAGCTGATCTGTTGCTCAAAGCAGTTGCTTATCTCCATGGTCTCACTTTCTCGGGTCCCTGCTGCTGGATTCTCCCACCAAGAATCCTGCTCCCCAGACAGTTCCATTGTTATTGCCCCTTGGATGCCCTTTCCTCACTTGCATTAGATTTTTCGACTTCCGTTGCACTCCTCCACACCTTCCCCTGTCCCTCCCAGACTGCCTCTCAGTAGTTCTTGACAAGGAGGCAGGGAGCTTTTATCTGCTCCCTCATTAGAAAAGCACTGCTCTTTGTAAGGTCAAAAATCTGATGGGTTTCTTACTTCCATTAGCTAAATCTGTGTTACCTACTCTGGCTAATTCCAGGATCAAATACCCCTTATAAAAAGAGATTGAGCCAACACGCGGTCAAAATTACAGTGTTTTAACTCTAAATGTAGTATTTCGTGTTTAGCTGATCATTTTTACTGCTCAGGTAGGGTACTGTAGAAGTGAACTCAACCCAGTTAATGACCATAAATAATAATGACGGCATTATTCTTTTGTCTTGTCCTTTGCACACACTAATCTGCTCTGACAGCCAGCTTTGCTCTTTTATTAACTCTCCGTCAGCTGTAATCAGTGAGGGTGAAGTCAGGCAGCAAAATTTACATGTGCCAAATCTCACCATTATTGTAGATATATATATTTATTTTTTTTCCCCCCCTGAATTGTTTCAGTCTTCAATTGAGTGTGTCTTTGGGATGGTGGTCAGGAGAAAGCACGAGGGAGAGAGGGCACAAATGTACTTTTTGCCGTGGTGACTTGTCACACATGGTGACTTACTCACAACACCACAGGATGGTGCTGCCTTTGGTTACTCTTCCCCTGCTTCCTGTCTCCTGCCTGTTTTTGAGATGAATAAACACGTCACAGGAATTGAAAGCAAAGACACAAACTTGATTAAATATTTTGGATTGGTTTTATTTTTTAGAAGTTAGAATCTGGGGTGGGTGTATGTTTGTGGGGTGGAAGAGCTGAATGCATTTCCTAGCTCCTGTGACAGTGCTTGAGCCTATTTGAATGTATGATTTATGCCAGTTACTAATAGATTCCTCGGAAGTTGATGATTAAAGTGGAAGTTTCTTTGGAGAAGGGTGATATAACGGAGGTCGAGACCTCCTGGTGACCTTGAATGTAACTATTACCCTTCTAGGTTAGTTGCAATTGGAGATCAAAGTGTTAGTACAGGAAACATATTTGGTCCTGAGGTTGTCAGTTGGGGGCTGTTTGACAACAAGGTAGCCGTGGTGGTTGGAAGGGAAATAAGTATTTCCTTGCAGTTCCTCCTTTGTTCGCAGATCAAGACAGGATAAAACACTCAAAACAGCATTTCTGGGTGTAGTATTTCAATTTTTTTTTTTTTTTTTTTTTCCATAGGGAATTCTGCACCTCACCTCAGTAAAGCATCACTTCATAAACAAGTGGGAAAATAATTCAGGCTGGTGGTTGCAACCGTCTCCTTGAATGTGGCCGCAAACTTCTCCTTGATCATTTTACAAAGCTGAGAAGCTTTGCTCTATCTCCAGGGGTCTTGTTTTAGTTTGGACTGTAAGTTGCAGGGATGGAGAAGGAGCAAGAGCCTCAGTACTGCTTATGAATCACAGAGCATTTTATAGTTTGTCTTAAAGGGGTGTACATGTTGGTCTTGTGTGAGTACCCCAGATGTAAAGAAGGAAAAAAAAGAAACCAAACCCAACAATCCAGCACAGCTTATTTCTGAGTGGCCGTTGTTACTAAGTGACTGTTATCTTCCAGGCATTTTTCACCTGAACTTTTGTAAGCCTTGAGGTAGGAATGATAAACACTCCTGGTTACTGAGTGTGCTCATTTGTAGCTCCTGCTCATGTTTTTTAATGAAGAGACCTTCGATCTGAGCTCCTCTCACTAAGCCAGTGCAAATCCCGAGGAACAACACTCGACACTAATAGTACAACTGCTTTGCTCCTCTTTGAGTGGACAGAGAGGCCAAGCTGCTGTCTTCCAAGTGTCAGGCAAGTTTTGCAGTCTTTCATGGCTTTACTTTCCATGAGGCCTCCCTTTTTCCTGGGAGTGCTGCTGTTGCCCTGTCCTTCAGTGTGGTTAGTGGCAAGGGGCTGCGAGTCTGGCAGAGCTCGTGTTGACAGTGCCCAACTGTGTTGTACTTCAGCTTGTCCTCAGGGGTGCTTCAGCTTGTGCTTCAGGGTCTGCAGAGGTGAAGGAAAAGAGGTGAACTCTTTGTGCCACTCTTGATAGGTGCAGGGCTCTGACTTGGAGACCGCCGTGCGTGGACACATGTGTGGAGCCTCAAGTGCTTCTGTCTCTGCGCAGGGCCTTCATCCATTGGAGTCATTTTCTAGCTCATGGCTTGAGTTCATGGTGGGTTCTAAAGTCATCTTGGCCAAAGGCCACGCTGTTAAAGTCCCATCCTCATAGTGAGAACGTGGGTGGCATTTCAAGCACACATTGAAAGATTTACTTTACAATGGCTTTTCCCTCTCGGTGTCTTTTTAGTGAGCTGACCAAGCTGTAAAATGACTTTAAAATCTGGAAGGGCTAAAGCTTCCTCTGCAAGGATGGGAGTGTGCAGCGGTGCTGGAGTTTTCAGCGGGGCTCTGTCGTCCTCGAAGGGCCGTTGCTGAGCTGCTGCAAAAATCAGAGAAACATAGAATCGTCTAGGTTGGAAAAGACCTATCAGATCAGCAGGTCCAACCTTTAACCCCACTCTTATCTTTGTCACCCCTAAACCAAATCCCTAAACACCTCATCTACATGACTTTTAAACACCTGCAGGGGTGGTGACTCAACCACCTCCCTGGGCAGCCTGTACCAATGCTTGACAACCCTCTCAGAGAAAAAAAATTTCCTAAATAGAACTGAAAACTCATGGTAATGGCTCAGGCAGCCCTGCCAGGGTGTCCTGATTGTGTATTTTTTTTCAATTTATCTTGTTTTTTTTTTTTTAAATGAAGTTATCAGAGCGACACTGACTGGAAAAGTGACTTTTTGAACAGCAAATACCTCTAGAAAAGGTCATCATAAAAGGGGTTTGAAAAGATCTGCAAAATTAAAAAAAAATCCTTCTAATTTTTTTTTTTATATGTCACTTAAGAGATCCCCCCCCTTTTCAGTCACCCAAGTATTCTGAGTTTTCACTGAACATTTCTGGAAAACTTTCCTCTATTATGATATGAATTGATGAAATGCCTCATCAAGAACCACGGCAAGGTTTTCTCGATTCCCTTTTATTTAACAAGTTAATGATAAATAAAATAAAATACACAAATGACTGACCATCCAGTTAAAAGAAAAATGTGTTCAGATTCATTTTAAACTGAACATGACAATTTGCATTCAGATGTGCTGATGGAAGCAGTTTTTGCCTCCTCCCTTATTGCCAATAGTAGAAGAACTGCATTTATTACTTTTTTTTTTTTTTAAATGTTGATAAAAGCTGGTGCAAACTACACTCTGGATTCTTCTTCAGAAGTTCCAAATCGCTGCCAATGCTTTTACCTTCAAACTGCTTTTCAAAACTTACCTTCAAAACTGCCCTTCACCACCCCACAGAGACCTAGCAGCAAAGGAATCTACTGGCCCCTGTATAAAAAGGCAAACAAAAAGAAAACCAAATTTTTTCCTGTAGCAAACCTGAACATCTTGGCACAGTCTGCTCTCGTGTAGCATAATGCTAACTATACCAACGTCTTTTCTGGCTTATTTATTCCCAAATAAACAGGCTGACCAATTTCCTTTGCCATGTAATATTTCTTTGAAGTCTTTGTGTGGCTAAAATGGTCAAACTGTGCTGTCCACTGTGGGAACAGCTGTATATTTGGTACTGCTGTGACAGAGGTTAACAGCAATTAGCTGTCATTTTTTTTTTTCTTTTGCATTTGTGGTTCCCATTTACAAAACGTGCTTCCAAACCTGTTCGATTCGAAGTTTATTTCCATTTGACAAAAGCTGGGAATTTGACCTAGCTTCAGGAGTCAAGACGCAAAATAAAATGCAATCTTGGACGTGCAACAAAAATCATACACCCTGCAGAGCTGTCTTTGGAGTCCTGTGTGATGACTTTATTTCAGTTCACATAGTTAACTGCATGATAGTACTGGGAGGGGGAAGCTTCAAATGATAAAATACTGGGAGGGGGTAAGCGTTAAATAATAAATTAGATGCATCTGTGGTAGGTAGGTTGAGGCTACCAGAGCTCACCGCTCCTGTTCTGTGTGTGCACTGGGATTTGGAGAACCCTACGGATCGCTTCCTACTCAGCGTGTCTTAGTTGCAAAATACAACCTGAACTTAAGGTAAGAGGTTTTCTCCCTATTCCTTTGCCTGTATCCAGGAGGATTTTAGAGAAGCCCAGGGATTAGCTGACCTCCTCCCTTTGTGCATTATGGGTGGGCATGACGGGGCTCGTACTGGGGGAGGAGGAGGGTGTAATTCCATTGCATCCTACTCCAGCAGGCAAGTTTGTGGAGGAAAAGTCACCGTCTCGCGTATCTCCTCTCTCAGCACGAAGGGTATGGCAGGATTTGCAGCTACACCTGATGGTATCTGAGGAAGGTGGAGGAATTTGCTCCTTTGCCAGAGCATGTTTTGCACTTCATTGCTCTGTTATAAATCACCCTGCTCAGCTGTAACTCATGAATGAGTCCTGGGGGTGGGAGGGGGAGTAAGAAGGGGAGGGTGTGGAGGTTGAGTAGGGTTAACAAAATTTGAAACAGATTTATTGAAAGCCCTTCAAGAGTAAATAAAAAAAGACAGCCCAGCTGCTGCTGCTGTTCTGCAACACAGCAAACCCTGAGCTAGAAATCCTAGTAATTAGTTTCATTTGTAGGTGAAAAAAGGTCCTTGAGAAGGTCTGGTATTAATTATCATTAAGGGTGAGTCATCATTTCCATTTGAAAAACCTATATTTTTTATTTTTAGCTTTATGTGTTGTCAGCTTACATGCAATTAAAGAACCCTCAAAGCCACTGAATCGCATGTGTCACTGCTACAACTTCACCAGCTCCAGGATGACAACATCCCCTAGTCCTGGACCCCTGGTGTCCCTGTTTCTCTAGGACTGCAAATCGTAGGCTGGTTTGAGTTGGAAGGGACCTTTAAAGGTCATCAGGTCCAACTTCAGTGCCAGCCTGTTGGGTTTGCAGTAATTTTTATTGCTGGCTCTCTTTCCAAGCTCACACCCTACAGACGGCGTGGCTGCAGTGGCAGGACTGCTTCTTCGGATGGCTCGGAAAGAGCCTGTAAATCTTAGGTGAGGTATGTGGGTGGAGACTTTCAAAAGCAGAGAGAAATGTTAGGTATCTGCAGAGTTTTCAGTGGTAAAACTTGGATTCCTTTGTGCTCTTCCATACCTCCTTTAAAATGCTTAAAATCAGTGCTCTCTCAAAAATGAGCTTGCGCCGGTTTCATTTTAAAATCAGACTCCAGGTTTGCTCTTCAGCTTTGCTTGTGGTAGGATACATTTCCATTTGGTTTTGGTTTAAATACGCTTCCCCCCCCCTCCCCATGCTGAATCACAGCTGCTGCATGTCCCAGTGCTGTATGTACCTGCCACAAACGATCTTGGTTTATCTGGCATGTGGATTTTTAGAGTTGGATTGATTTGTGCCGCGTTGATAGGGAAGAGGCTGAGTTTACCCCTGCTAATTGCTTTATGGTGAGCAATAAGGACTGAAAGAGGAAGAATTTGAGCTGGTTTGGTAAATATGTGGGTGGAATCCTACTTCTCTTAAAGCTTCACCACCAGCTTAAACATAGCCAAGCTCTGGCTCCTTTTGAGTAAATCACTAAGATTATTTTTAATTGTTATTACTATTTTTAGCAATTTGATCTCCTGATCTTGAAATGGGGCAAATATCAAGACTCTGTTGGGAGGTCTCCCTAACCCAATCTAACCGAAGAGGAAGCGTTATCTGGCGCGTATAGTGGAATCCTTGGCTCCTGTGCTGTTCAGTGGAGCTTGTCAACAGAGAATATTTTGATTGGCTGTTTCTAGGACCTGAAGCAATACTATATCACTTTGGCTAATTATGGCACTAGGACTTTTTTGTGTTTCTTTATAGATTCAGGAGGAAATAAATAGGACATTTGTACGCACCTCAGCGTGCAAATTTACAGCAGCTGCAAAGGTGGGTGAGCAGAAAAGGAAGAATTGTTTTGCCCACTGAAATTAATAATGGCAAAACTAGAAATAGTTCCATCATCGTGCTGCATTTTGCTATCTGGTTATAGTAGATATTCTTTCCTGAGTTTAAAAGAAAAATAAATATATATGTAGGTCACTTGTAGTTTTTGATTTGTCTCTCCCACTGATATCAGCAAGTTATCCTGCGGATGGGAACCTTCCATGTGCTGTAAAACTTTGTCCTGAAGGCAAAGCAACAACAAAAAGAAACAAAACACTGAAGCAACTGGTCTTGATAGAGCTTTTATAGTACACTTTTAACTCTGATTTACTTACTAGAATAGATTATTTTGTGGCCATGATAATGTTGGGTAGAGGCTTGTGTTTGATGATCTCAGAGGTATTTTCCAACCTTAATGATTCTATGGTTTTAGTTTATTTTTTGTTTTAGTTGCTCAAAAATCTCCCCTCTTACATTACTCTCCTCCTCTCTGTGTGATTTTAGCTGTTTATGTACTAAAATGTGGGTCAGCTGAATACTCTAAAGTGGAATCAACATAATACTGGTCTGTGACATCATCTACACTTACCACAAAAAAATTCCTAATGTAAAAAAGTCTGTTGGCTGGTGTTGGTATTAAATCACCCCTGGGAAAAGCCCTCAGCGCTAATTAATGAATCATGAAACTCGCACTTCTAAAGATAATCGTTGACACCTATATCTGTTCATAAGAGCAGCATTTTCATCAGCAGATTCCATCAGAAATTACTAATTAAAGCTTCCTCTTCCCGCTCTGTGTTTAGAGACAACATAGGGGGAAAAAATATGGCTGCTGAAGCCAGGATTTTATTCAGGTTTTTGGTGCAGCCTCATTTGCATAAATTCTAATAAAACACTATTAAAATCTATTAGCACTTGTCTATGGCAATTAAGTTAAGTTTGCTATTTGGAATGATTGCATTTCATGCAAACCGAGATAAGGAATCATGGAGGGCTAGCAAAGAATGCAGCATAATCCCAGGAAGGACGCGTGGAAAATGTTATTTGCCAAGTGCAAACTTTAGGAAGGAATAACTATCATCTGCTTTCTGAAAGCCAGTGGAAAAATCTGGGCTCTGAGGAGTTGAGATTCAATCCATGGCTACCCTCAGATGTTTATTTTACAATATATATATATGATATACAAGACTGGTTGAACATCACGATATTTTATTATAAAACCTGGAGGGCACTGTTCTCTTGAGAGAATTGAAGATTTTAACTAATATGGATTATTTAGTACAGCCTGTAAAGATCATAAGTTAAAATGGGGGGAAAAAAGAAAGCCAAGGAAAGGTTGAAAAAACTTTGTATAGATTCCTGAAAGTATCAGGGGAATTGGTGGAAATTCGAATAACGTTAATTCATAGAACTCCTTTAATTGCCAAAGTGTGTATATTGGGCTTAGTGGTGCCTCTTCCTGAGAAGCTTTGGCCTCTTAGCTCCCAACAACATACGATGTTTGTTCCACGTTGTGGAGAAGTTGAAAATTTTAGTCAGCCCAAGTGACAGGCATGCACATGCTGTACTTATCCTAGTAGTAATTTGCATGGGCACAAACTTGAACCGAGGAAGCTCCATCTAAACACGAGGAGGAACTTCTCTGAATGTGACGGAGCACTGGAACAGGCTGCCCAGAGAGGTGGTGGAGTCTTGATCTCTGGAGACATTCAGAACCCACCTGGACACATTTCTATGTGAGCTTCTTTAGGGGAACCTTGAGAGGAGGGGAGTTGGACTCGATCTCCGGAGGTCCCTTCCAGTTCCTGTTGTTCTGTGATTTGTAATCTACATTGGACCAACTCACTTGAATTTTTCTTACCAATCAGTTTCTTGGACTCTTGAAATAGGATCTTAACCAAACTGCAACCAAGAGCTGGCAGGTTCTTTCTCCTGTGTCCAGAATTCCCTTGTCAAAATTGCATGGTCTTTAGGACGATGAATCAGGACTTTGATAGTAGGAGTCATCCCTGTGTTGGTGGTGAGTGAGAGCTGGAAATGTCATGGTGTATGGAAGGGATGATTCTTAGCTCTCCTCTGTTGTTTGCTTTGGGTATCAGTACACCTGAAGGGATCAGGCTTTGTGTTGATGTTTCTGTGCTTGAAGACTTCCACTCCTGTTTCCCATGTTCTAGAGAGAGGAGACAAAAAAAAACCAAAACCAAACAAAAAAAACACCCAACAATAAAGACTGTGGCAGTTACGTATTTACTTTGCAGTGACCTTCCAGGATTACATCACCCTGGAAGTCAACTGTTTGGCTCTCCCTTGAAGAAATTGTCTGTCTTCATCTCAAATTCTCTGTTAAAACCACGTAAAGGCTGGATTTAGTTACCAGAGATAACCTTGGCAACGACTTCCTACCAGCGCTGGTTACGCTTCACTGGAACCAGAAACTGTGAAGCGCTAGAAAGATTGAAGGCGCTTTGCTTTTGTGGATCTATTTGTCTTAATTCGGAAGAGTTTTTCCATGAGTGGGCATAGGAATATTTGAGTGGATAGGCTGACGTTGTTTATATAATTTTCAGAAAAAATTACTTGTAGGGCTCTTTTGGTTTTTTTGTGAAGTTTCTCTGGTTTATTCATTAATGTTTTCTTTGTGGCCTGCTAAGTTAAAATGATGAAAACAATACCAGCAACATTTTGGAGCGTTCTTCAAAGCATTTTTAAAATAATTTTCCCAATACTATGTGGCAAGAAATGAAATGCGCAATATTTCTATTGTACAATGGCATACACACAAGTCTAATAGAATATAGATGGTTTATAGGATTTTTTTTTTTTTAAATGACCTCCTAACACGTTGGGGTTGCACCTCTCTCAAGCGATGCTATCCCTCCCAACTCTTGCTGGGGAACTGTTTCTTTTCCACTATGCAGTGTGTGGGGAACACGACCCTTTTCTCTTTATTTCTGTAGTTTTTGAGTGGCCCAGAGTGCTTCTGGAGTTGACAATAATAGAGGGCATGCAAAGAAAGAGAGGATGGGTCCTCTGCTGCTACTGCCCCCAAGGGAGATAGAACGTGCTGCTGTTCTCTCTTTCTCAAGCTTTGCTCTAGTTGGAAGAATTTTTATGAGGGGGGGATTTAATTTGGTGAAGTGAGTTCTGCTCTCCTTTGTCTGTCAAGCAGTTGCCATGAGAAATATGCAGAATATTCGGAGATCTGGAGTGATCTGACTGGTTGTGCAGCATTAACAGCCCTCTCGTGCTCTCTGAAGGGCTTTTCTCTGCGCTCTGGGGAAGGAGCTCTTCACTGTTTCGGAACAAGGCAGCTGGTGACACCAAAAGCAGTCTGAGAAAACTTGCTACCAGGCACAGAAATAAAAACAAAGTCTTTGTGACAAGTACCAGATTTCTCCGTACGACTTAGGGCCTTTTACTGACTGTTAAAAGAAAACCATACAGCTAATAATGCACTTAAAAACTGAAATACCGCTGTCTACACAAAGGGACCGGTGAAGACCTCCACTGAATCCTTTCTATTTATCCTTACCTCTAAAATTACTACTGGGTTTTGTTTTTACTTTTCCCCATCTGGCTATTTCTTGCCATCTGTGGTAACTGTGACCAAATCTGTAAGACCATTTCTTGGATTGTCAGCATCTTTAAAAGTGCTGAGCAACTTCTTTGTTTTGTGTTGGTGTTTTTTTTTGTGTTTTTTTGATGTCTCTTGTGCCTTTCTACAGCTTGCATGCAGCTCTCTAAATAAGTTTTCATGTCTCTCTTTTTTCACTCACCCGCCCAGTTCTTCTGTGACAACGAGCTGCCTTTGCAGAATGCTTCTGGGTTTGCTTCATACCACATGAAGTCTAAGCAAATGAATGTTTTCTCTAATGCATTTATGTAGATTATGAAGAAGAAAACAAACCTAGGACAAGAACAGAATTAATCACTAGCTTATTAGTTTGGCATTGTTGCTGGCATACAGAAGCGCTTTTAGATCAAACATGGTTTTTTGTAAGTAAATAAATAAATGACAAGCAGGAGTACCAAGCTTAGCCCAGCATGAGTATTGACAGTGGTTACTGCTGACAGCTTTTTGCTGTTTCCAAACAACATGTTTCATTCCCTTAACTCCATTGTCATAGGGAACAGGGCAGCACCAAGCTATTCAGCAGAGAAACGCTCAATAAAGGAGCATTCATGGCTTTACTTTTGTCTTGGCGTGAGGAGGTTTTGACGAAATTGCGCCGGGAGGCTTCGGCCCGGCACCCCCGCGTCGGAGGCCGTGGCCGCAGCAGAAACCAGACACTCACCATTTCCAGGCAACGAGGTTGAACTAGGCTATTTTGGGAGAACGCTCCTTCTCAGGTCTCTGATTCCGTGTCATTCTAAACCACCCAGCGCATGCAGAGAGGAAAATTCAGTAGTCCCAGTAGTTGCAAGGGCCTAGAGTGCAAGTCCTGTGAGGAGCGGCTGAGGGAGCTGGGCTTGTTCAGCCTGGAGAAGAGGAGGCTGAGAGGAGACCGCTCGCTCTCAACAACTCCCTGACAGGAGCTTGGAGCTGGGGGGGGGGTTTAGTCTCTTCTCCCAGAGAACCAAGCGATAAGACGAGGAAACAGCCTCAAGTTGCACCAGGGGAGGTTTAGATTGGGTAGTAGGAAACGTTTCTTCACTGAAAGGGTTATCAAGCATTGGAATAGTTTGCCCAGGGCAGTGACGGAGTCCCCATCCCTGGAGGTATTTAAACGGTGTCTGGACCTGGTGCTGAGGGACATGATTTCATGGCGAGCTTGCGGCGTTGGATCGAGTGTTGGACTGGATGATCTTGAAAGTCACTTCCAACCAAAGAGATTCTGCGATTCTGTATCNCTTCGGCCCGGCACCCCCGCGTCGGAGGCCGTGGCCGCAGCAGAAACCAGACACTCACCATTTCCAGGCAACGAGGTTGAACTAGGCTATTTTGGGAGAACGCTCCTTCTCAGGTCTCTGATTCCGTGTCATTCTAAACCACCCAGCGCATGCATAGAGGAAAATTCAGTAGTCCCAGTAGTTGCAAGGGCCTAGAGTGCAAGTCCTGTGAGGAGCGGCTGAGGGAGCTGGGCTTGTTCAGCCTGGAGAAGAGGAGGCTGAGAGGAGACCGCTCGCTCTCAACAACTCCCTGACAGGAGCTTGGAGCTGGGGGGGGGTTTAGTCTCTTCTCCCAGAGAACCAAGCGATAAGACGAGGAAACAGCCTCAAGTTGCACCAGGGGAGGTTTAGATTGGGTAGTAGGAAACGTTTCTTCACTGAAAGGGTTATCAAGCATTGGAATAGTTTGCCCAGGGCAGTGACGGAGTCCCCATCCCTGGAGGTATTTAAACGGTGTCTGGACCTGGTGCTGAGGGACATGATTTCATGGCGAGCTTGCGGCGTTGGATCGAGTGTTGGACTGGATGATCTTGAAAGTCACTTCCAACCAAAGAGATTCTGCGATTCTGTATCTCTATTTTATTTTATGTATTTATTTTTTTTTTTGGCTGAATGTTCTGTTAATGTTAAGCTGGAAATATTCACCAGAAGAGGGAATACGCTGTTTAATTTTACCCCATGGTTAACGTAGCAGTGGCAGTGATCCCCTGAATGTAATAGAAGTCATGTGTTGGCGCTGCTGGGACACAGAGGAATAGGACAAATAAAATCGAATCCAGAAGATGAATTCACCCTTGCTGTTTACCCAAGCGAACTAGGTTTTGAGGGGCATCATGGTGTGTTCTCAGAGCTTGTATTTTTGAGCTACAAGTGAAGTGAGGGCGCTTTGACTTCCCAAGTCACGTGGATCCAGTACTGGTCTAGGAAGGGTTGATAAACCCATCACTCGCCAAAACAGAACAGCCGTGGGCAGCTCTCCCCTTCCACGTGCTCTCCCACAAGAGCCAGCTCAATTAAAAGAGAGCAACTTTGAATCTCTTAAAAAACTGTTCCACAAAGTGAAAGTATTCTGGGATCTCTCCAAGTTGTCATGTTGCTCTGTAGCCCGTATCACTGGAAGCCTTCAGATGTTAGCACCAGGCAGGCTGGTTTGTCTTGGCAAAACCTGCCACTCTTTTTTCTTTCTTTCTTTCTTTCCAAAAGAGCACTTTGAGTCCTTGCCTCTTCCAAGATTTACTTTCTCTTTTTTTAATTTTATTTGTTTGTTATTTCACTTCAACCAGACAGTCTAAACCCTTGTGCTTTTTCACTGGAATTTGAAAGCTGGTTTTAATTATAGGGTTTTGTATGAACTTAAATAGATAATAGTGTGACAAGGGAATTCCAGTCTGCCTTCAGTCCCTGTAATTTTACCTGGGAGGTCAAGCATGTTGGCTACAGCTTGTGTACCGTGGTTTCACTAGAGCAGAAGGGAAGCGAGGATTTTGTTCTCCTTGGTTTATGGCACATCACGTTGATGAATAAAACCACACGCGCTACTTACTTAGCCACTTACAAGTAAAAGCAGAGGAAAAAAATTTTAAAAGCACTGCTTTTGCTCTTATAATATTGAATAGATTTTGGACTTGGAACCTCTCTGATACCCTTCACCTTTATTTTCTTCATTTTAAGCCAGATGGATCATTTCCCTCTATTTATTTTTCTCATGTGACCAGCTCCAAGGAAATATGCTTTTTAACGACTATTCTCTTGTTTTTAATGAGAACGCAGCACTTAATCTAAATAAGCCCATAGTCATGGTAACCTGATAATCAAATAGGGGAAAGCAAACAAGGAAGACCAGGACAGAGGCTGGACACTGAACAAGCTCATGGCCACGATGCACGTTGAGGGAACGGAAGCTTCCATTGACTTTGGAAAGGTCAGAGTTTCCTTGTGGTCCGTGAGAGGTTGACCAAGGGCTGTATATATTGTATATTCTATATGATGTAGTATATGTGTTTCCATCTCTGGGCTGCTTTCTCTAAATTCAGCATCATTCTTATACCTGTGAGATTAATGTTGAAGTGTCACAGGAAAGGTTTTGCTGGTTACACCTGGACCTTTTGGGAAGTATCACTATTATTTGATGTTGTTATCTTGACCCTTACTGTTCTTTGAGCAAGAGGGAGCTGTCGTAGGGTACTCAGAGCCTCAGATCTGGTTAAAGTAACAGTTAATGGCTGTTGCAGATTTACTTTGCTCTTGAGCCAAGGAGGGAGGAATGCTGGGAGCCAAATTTGAAAGCTCGTCACAACCACATGAGATGGAAAAACAGTCTCTGTGACATATTGATAGCTGTGGATGACAGAAGTGATATTTATTGCCATGGACAGTAAAATTTATATATATTAAAAAAAGAAAAAAAAAAAAGAAAAAAAAAGAAGCAAACTTTGGAGAAGGATGGGAAGCACTGACAGGAAATGCCTTAGAACACATTTCTGCCAGAAAAAGTGGCCGGAGGAACCAGCTTGGGCGAAAATTTTTTATTTATTCTGATCGAGGGGGCCAAGTGATAGAATACAAGAAAAGTCAGCTTCTGAAATATCATTTCCCAGTAAAAGTCACCTCAACTTTGGCATATAATGTAAAAGTTCTTCCCTTGATTGGCATTTTAATTAGAAATATTGATGTCTCTTCAGAGATGAGAACTATTTAACTGAAGGCTTTGCACCAACTAAAGGATATTGGAATGTCCTAAATTGTCCTAGTAAATATTGCCCTGTTCTCCTCAGCAAGTAGAATTTGTGTTGTGTTCCCCTCTGTCCCTCCAACTTGAATTCTAGTATTTAAGAAGCATAGCCAAGAATTAGATGGAACACTAATTTTATACAGTAGAAGATTTAAATTGATGCAGGTTTTGGTTTAAATTACAGCATCCCCTTTGGTGTTTAGCAGCCTGGCTATTGTTGTCTGATGCTGCTGCTTGAATACTGGGAAGGAAATTCCAAATAATTAAGAAAAATGAGGTAGACCACTTTGATAGGCAAATATGGGTAAAGAGGTAGATATAATAGATACTACAGCTTAGAAATTTTGGAAAATGGGCATGGAAAGAGTTAGGTTAGGGCATGGAAAGAGGTGTAGAAGTTCTTTTCATCTGTCACAGAAACGTTAAGTTTGGAGTTGTGTAATTCTATTTAGAAAATCTTCTTCTTGTACTGCAAGTGTCCCCAGAGCTCTGGTGAGGGCATTTTGGCGTGGCTCTGTCAGGGAGAGGTGAGGAAGTGTTTGGTTCTTTTTTTTTTCTCTTTCCTTTTGTGTAGCAGACATGGAAGCTGCAGAGAGATATGTTTTAACCAACCAAACTGGTACCAGGTTAAAAATTCACTTCCAAAACTGCTTTCTATAGAAACATGGCTTTTGAACTGAACGTTCTCCAGTTTTATGCATCGAAAGATGTCTGCAGAAAGCAAATAAAGAGGAAAATTAAGGAAAAGTCAGTATTTTCAGCAGAAGGTGATGATTTTAGAATCCTATGGAGGTGAATGTGAGACAGTTGCCTGCCAGGCTGTAGTGGAGCATCTTGAGGGAGGCTGGGGTGAGTGGATGGTGTGGTGAGCAGGGTGCTGGGTTTTGGGGCACCAGCCAGGCCCTGAGGGCAAGATAGGGATGGTCAGACTCTCCCAACAGCCAGACTGACCATGGGCCAGTGCAATACATGAGATGAGGAAATGATTTTATATAGGTATATAAATAATATATAAAAATACATACATAGTATTTGGCTGAGTTACTTGAAATACTAAAAATAAAGAGCAAAGGAGTTGTGACCAGAACTTCCAGTAAAAAAATTTAAGTGAGAGAGTAGTCAGGCTAGTTAGTGGAGGGGAGAAGGGAAGAAAGATTGCATTTCTTGCCTAGTTTTCCAAACGTGTAAGTGCCAAACACTCAGCTGCTTGTGTGAACTTGCAGACTGTGACCCCAGCCCAGCTGAAGGAAGCAGCAAAGCTCCTGTTGACTTGGGCAGGGCCAGATTCTGGTCCAAACCTGCTTTCCCCTCCCCCACCCATCACTAGTGACAGCAAATCCCAGGGACTCCACCACCAGGCTTGGATTGAGCTCCCTGCTGGCTTTGGAGAGGCTGAGAGGTGTTTGGCCGTGCTGGTGAGGCACACTTCAGGTGGGAAGAGGTGGCCTGGTTGTCTGTCTGCTGGCTTTGGAGCCACGGCCAAGCGCTCTGTGTCATGGTCACTTAAGCTGCCATGAGCTTAGCACAGAAAGTTTTATAGAAAAGCAAAATATACAATTCAATTACAACCATGGCCAGGCAGTCCAAGTTGATCTAGTTTCTCCCACATGAGCTGACCACAATTTTAAGCTTGGCATAGCCTGAAAGCTTGAGGAATGTTATTTCCAGTAATTGCCAAGCCACTTCATTGTTTCTGTGTATACATAAACACTGGGCTGTGATCATAGTGGGTCATGCTTGAGCTGCTATCTGAAATTCCCTGGTGCTGGAGGGACTGACTAATCTGGTTCACACTGACAGCAGCTCCCATTTACTGTATGAGCTCTTGGACTGGCAGTGCCGTGCGACTCCAGCTAGACCCAGGCAGCAAAAACTCCGCAGAAAGACCGGGCGTGTAAGTCAGGCAGCAGAAAACCCACCTGTCATCGCAGGATCCTGGCCTTCGTCAGCTCAGGAAATCAGACCAGATTGCAGAAGATCCATCTATAAGATGCCAAGAGTACCAAGCACTTGGTGAGGAGTAACAGGCTGTCATCTCGTTTTTAATCACAGGGGAGAGGAAAAGGAAAGAGCTGGTCTTTTGCAGCTCCAACTTGGCCTGTGTGAGCTTGTCCTTCAGGTTTTTATTTCTCTGAATGCTGGGCCAGATGTACAAAACTGAATTCCTAAAAGCTACATCCCAAAGTCTCCCATAAAGTTGGTAGATTTGGGTTTTTCCCCCGTTTCACCTTCAATCTGTGCAGCTGTTACAACTTCTTTAGGCCGGGCAAAGCGAAAGTGCCAAGTTAAAACCAGGTGCACTTTTTTTTTTTTTATTCCTTCCTAGCAAATCTATTTCTTTTTAGTTTTTTTCTCAGGATATTGATTGCTGGTAATTTAATGTGTCTCAACTGTGAAAAGCTGTTATGACAGTTTCACACGCTATTGCGATTTTTTTATTTCCCCGTTCACAGACAAAAATGGAAGATTTTCCTCACTGGAAATTGTACTGTATAATTCAGCTCACAGCACCCCTCGCAGTAGCCAGATGCTGTAACTTCCAGCAGTTGGACCGTTATTTTAAAATATCCCAATCTGTGATTATTTGACCCGTGCTTTGTTACTGTTCCATGAGAGAATGAGCCCAATTAAAGGAATCTTTAGGTAGCTGAGCCACCATTCAGTGATGGATGGAATTAACTGTTTTAGATTCTGCATGTGAAATGAAGCTTGTGCTTAGGTGAGAAATGCTTGGGATCCTCAGCATCCCTGCTGGTCGCATCACTGAGGCACTTCTGGGAGCTAAGGTCTGTGTGGAATGCAGGTGGAAATGGAGTGACCCTGTTTCCTACCTCTTTACCCACCCCTGGTGCCAGTCCTGTCCCTGTCAACCTTCACTGTTGCTAAGGAAAGTGAAATAATCACTGCTCCTGCTGTCTGCTGCTGCTTCTCCATCCTGGGTTGAGCTCACCTTGCTGGGGAAGGTGATTTTTTTTCAGGCAGGATCTGGATGCTGGCTATGCAGAAGGTGGAAGACTGTGGTCTGTAGGTCCACGGGCAATATCCACAGCTTTTCTCTGGCTCCTCTGTCAGAACAGCTGCTTTTTGCTGTTAGCCGGCGAGACTCAAGAAGTAGAAATACCTGACGTGGAGATTAAAACTTAGAAGCTTTAATTAGAGGATGGGAAGGAAGTTACAGAAGGAAAATAAGATCTTACTTGTATTTGATTTGCCTGGAGAAGTCTATGCTGTGGGATGGGGTTTGGCCAGTGGTGGCTCAAGGCTTGGCCTGTGTCAGTGCTTGACTGTTCTCCTGAGTTTCATGAGAGGAGCAACTGGAGGGATGAATTACAGGTCACGTGAAATGCAAAGTTCCTATTCGTTGCGGGATATCGTGATGTTACAGTAGAGAACCCTGGTTTGTCTTCAGACCCAATGCAAATGCCACTTTGGCCCATGAGATTTTCCCTGTTGCCTTCCATGAGGAGACTTGCACCGCTTTCCTTCTGCTGGCTTCTGGCTCCAGTCCTGGAGGGAAAAGTGAAAGATGAGGATATGCCACCCAAAGCAAAGTGTCATTTATTCTCTACTTAGTTGACACTGATGGGAAATTATCAAGTCCATTGTTAGAGAAAGCCCAAACCTGGCATGGTTTTAGTCCAGCTAAATTCACATGTGTGGTTCCACGGACACACACCAAAGCACTGCACTGATAGTTACAACATCCCGAATAAAAGAGGATGTATAGGTGTGGGGCTTTTTTTTTCCAATGGCAAACAAGGGACAGTGTGAAAGAAAGAGAAGGTGGGAAGACCTTAAAAAAAAACAACAACAAAAAAAAACCAAAAAAAATGAAAAGATCTAACATTCCATATGCAGAGAAAACAATTTCCATGCCTCTTATCAAAAATGTGTTAAATCAGCTAACATTGATATAACTTCAAGCAATTAGGATCACGCTAATAATGATATGAGTCTTCAGCTGTAAATAATTACGCTGCCTCAAGGCTATGCTTTAATTCTTGGCTTGCTGTATCTATAAACAATAATCAAACTGGAAAGCAAGTTGTGTGTGTGCTTTGGTTTTTTTTTTTTTTTGGGTGTTTTTTTTTTTTTTTTTTTTTTGTTCGCGATTTGTGAAATGATTTCTGTACCCTACAGTGATGCTGATGGCGATTTTGACCTTCAGGAACTTCGGCCTGTGAGGCTAAGAGCTAATGTGTACTTCCATCGATCTGAGTTCCAGGCACCCAGCAGGTTCCTCTGCCTGTTCTTCACGAGTACAAAAGCTGCTCTCGTCAATCAGTGTGTGTTGTGAAAAGGGGGCTTGCTGCTGAGACTCAATAAATAGGGACATTAGGAGGAAATGTTATAATTGCTGCTACCCACATCTTGTTAATGAGTAATGTACAGTTAGGCTCCGTGCAATTGCAGCTAAACTGTTTATACAATTTATTCTTATGTTGCAACTAACATTTAACATAATGAAGTATCATAATTGCCGCCATTAAAGTCAAGATGAAGATTTGTTTAATTAGAATTAAGAAAATGTAGAATAGGCTTTGGAAATGTAGGGTTTGCTGGGTAGAATCTGCAGCATGTAGGGAAATTCAGAGAATGGGCATTAAAGAGCTTTGTTTGTAGAGGAAAAAAAAAACCCCAAGGTGCCGATGGGGCATGATGCTTCTGTCACTTACTCCTGCTTTTGGAGCAGCTCCCTTGCAGAATAAGCAATGCACTGATGCAGGTGTAAAAATAAAAATACACGCTTGGGTTCTGACTCTGATTTGGAAAAAAAAAAAAGTCTTCTGATCAAATGTAAAATGATACTTTATTTAGAAGGCAATGTGTATGTTGGCTTATTTTGGTGTTAAATCACACCGACCAAATGCAGGGCCTCTGTTTTCTCCCTGTTGTAATGCTGGAGTAAGTTTGCCATTAATGGGGAATGAGGAAGAGAACGACTCCTTAGGCGTGATACGGAATTGTCGTGTGTTTGTAGTGTTTTAGGAATTGAAGTAAGTAATTGCTTTCAACTGTCTCAAAGCACTCGCAGATTCCGGGGAAATATGTGGAAAACTGAGGCTGAACCCCTATAGTAGCAACTTGTGTGAAATATTTGTGTAAAATGACAAGGAGCGTTTTGGAGATGTAAGAACTTTCAGAGATGTCAGAAATATCTTAAGACTTATAAATAGAATAACCCCCCACGTTAGACTTCTGATGGTGCAGAGCAGACAATACACTGAAGTTCTGGGTTTTTTTGAGCCAGCTCATTTGGGTGGGATGTTACTCTCTTAGGGCTAGGATGTCCACAGGAGACACCACCATCAATAACCTCACTTCTACATGGAGAAAAGTGTTTTCCCACGTAGTGATGCAAATAATGCTATGGTTTTGGTTTGCCTGAGAAGTATCAATAATGGAACCTGTGTTTTGGAAAAAACCCGAACCAAACGAAACCCAAAACAATTAAAAAAACCTTTATTGGCAAAATTCTTGTTTTGCTTTCACAGTGTGCTTTTGAAATTTATTTTTTTTCTTCATTTTGAGGTGAGAGGACAGGATCTGACCAGATTTGGCAGGGGCTGGTTCATTTGCCATGGAAGGGTTAATTTTGTTTTGGGATGCTGTGAATTCTCTTGTGAATAGAATTTTGTACAGATCCTAACTGGCTGAGATGTGATGCTCAGGAATAATACAGTTTTCTATTCTTTTCATCAGTTCTAGAAGCTTTTAAGAAAATATACTTTTGTGTTCCTTTCAGGCTGGATTTTCAATTTACTGAGTTAAATGTATTGCTGTAAAGGTTTTGGTAATGGCATGTTAAGGAACTCACTGATCATAAATGCTGTAGTCAAACATGATAATTTATGCAGGGAATAATTATAGATGACAAACAGAAACAAAGGCCAATTAGGACGATTACTGCTGTAGTGTCATACCAAATGAAGTTTTTATCATTCTTGTTTTCTCTGGAATAAATCACAACATAAACCTGTTGGTCAACATTTTGAAAGAAAAAAAAATTAACAGAGCAAGCTGTGAATACCAATATGATGCTGAAGGTTATTGACAAAGTCAGTGCTGGTTATCTAAGATTTAGAAGCTCATTGATTCCCTTTAGAAGGATCTCTATAAATATGGAATAAAATTGGCNATTGAATAGTTGATTTTTTCTTTTTTTTTTTTTTTTTTTTTTTTTTTGTGGAGAGGAACCCTTGTACTTTAAAATAAGAGATATATTCAAGTGTATTTGATATAGCTTGCCAGAGGTAGTGAGCTGTGCAGTTGTTATGTGTGTATTCTTGGCTTTTTTTTCAGTATATACAAAATAGGAGCTCTGACAGCATTTTTAAAGGCTGCTTTTCAAAAATCAGTTGAGACCCTGCTAGCTTGAAACAAGTCTTGTTCTCACACATGGTGTATGTATAGATAACGTGGATTCCCCCAGCAGCATGAATTGCTACTGGAATAATTTGATTATTTGAGAGCTGTGGACCTTTTATAGTTCCATGGCCTGCATTTTTTTTGGACATGGACCAAAACACCTCCGTGGTTCTTTACAGACCGTTTTCCCCTCGCAGTTTATTTCCAATTACTTAGAGAAAAATGCCTTTTTCAAGTGCCTGTACATATGGAGTCTGGAGATGCTGTGCCATACCCATCTTAAAAGCTGTAAAGACTGGTAAGATGCTCAACTATGGAGAACTTCTCTTCAGTGTCCTAGATCTCTGCAATATCAGGGGATTTTCTAAGGTAGGTTATCCTGGGACTTGTAGGAAGGGACAGAAAAAATCCCTACCAGTCCTCATTGAATAGACTTGAGGGAATTTTTTACCTGGCTCTAAATTTGGTGGTAAGGTTAGTCCTGCATGAGCAGGACCTGCCAGGCAGTCACCCTGGAGATCTTAACAGCACTAGGAACACCAGGCCCCCTTGTCTCCAGCTGTGGAATCTCTTTTCTTCTGCCTCCTCAGAAAGCAAGGTAGGCAGGAAAGAGAGGAGGGGGAATAAAAACTGTCTTTGCCTTCTCATTTGTGGGCAACTGACAGCTGATAGTTTTACTCTAGAGTCCTCCAGATTCCTTATTTTAAAAAGGTATTTTTTTTTGTTACAGAGCTTAGGGAAGATGTTGTAGAGTTGGAAGTAGACACTTCAGATTATATTTTTCATATGTCAGAATATTCAGTATCTACCTTTCTGCCCTTCAGAGAGGACCTTTGCCTGAGTAGAGCAAATTTGTTGTGTTGTACTTAGAGATTGTACCAGAATTTACTTCACTTCTCAGTCCCATCAGCTTTGTTTCCGTGGGTTAAAAAAAACACCAAGAATAATAAGCCCGATGCAAACTGTATCTCCATTAAAGCCATTGTGCCTCAGTAGGTAACACAAAGGGTTTCCAGCTGGGTGCCACCCCACCGAACCTTGTTGTTGCAGCTCCCTTGGTCCCTGGCGCCTGGGACTCCGAAGTCCTCGGCCGACTCCGGCTGAGACGGGCAAAACAGCTCTTGGCAGGTCTTCCCATCCCACCCCAGGGCTGTGCCCTCAGCCAGGAGGGGGATGCTCAAAAACGAGCCGAACCCACCCTGCCCTCGTCTTCCTCAGCCGGAATTCTGGTGGCACTCTCTGAATTTAGGAGTGTGACCCCTGTCACGCCCTGTGAAATGATCTCTCTCTTTTCTATCTCGCTAAAAAGGCAGTTTGTCTTTTGCTAAACTTGGCTGGCTGGTAAAGGAAAAGAACTGGGTAAAAATCTTTGTCTTTTTTTTTTTTTTTTCNNNATTTTTTTTTTTTTTTTTTTTTTCAGCAGGCGGGGGAAAACTAAACCCTGTTCCAGTAGGTCTCTTTTGCCAGGAGTCCAATGACAACGACTGCTGCGAAGCAATTTTAGCCCTTCCCTGTGATTACAAGTTTCTAGTTCCATAATTATTTAATACTCGTTAGATACCTCTCTCTAAGTCCGCTTCTTTTGATGCAAGGTCCCTTGCTGAGCTCATTTGGAGCGACTCCCTGCCAAATCAATATCAATCTTCCGGCAAATATTATTAAATATTTTGTTTGATACCTATTTACAAGTAAGGAAAATAATTTTGCTGCCAAGGGATTGTAAATGTGTGAAAAGAGCCTCTGACAGCTGACTTCACTCACTGTCTACGCGCTGGCGTCGGCACGCCAAAGTTGGAAGACTAAGATGAAGAACATAATTAAGGAAACATATGAAGGCTAGCACAGGGTTGGAGATTAATTAGCTGCGCGTCAATAATCTCATCAATATCCGATTAACAAATGACACATTGCCCAATGCAACATATTGATTCATTCACACTCCACACTGTTAATAAATTGAAGCTGCTTTGCTAAATGAGAAAGCTGACAAAATAATAGCTTCCTAATACTTCGCCAGGATTGTGATAAAAACAGAAAATTAGCCCAAAGTATACTTAATTTAGCAGCGCTTACGAAGCTTGTTAGCACAGTAGTGTGGAAGTTGGTGGTTGGTTGTCTTTTTTTTTGTTTGGTTTTGTTTTTTTTTTAATAGCCTTATTGTTAGAATGGGTACATTAATACACAACTGCATACAAAGGTAGAACTGGGAATGTTATCTTTTTGTTTGGAATAGCATTCGCCTGCAGGGAGGTTGGACCAGATGACCTTGAAAGGTCCCTTTCAACACAAACCAGTCTATGATTCTATCTGGAAGTTCTGGGATCCAGATGATTGTGACTTACCTACGTATATGTACACACACATATATATCTGTATGTGTGCACAGCACATACGTACGTGTATAAACTCTTGTCTCAGACTCACCAGGAGAAAAGGAGTTCCTTTAAACTTCCGAGTTGTCTGGGCCGTGCTCTAGGAAATTTGGAGGGTTGGAAATCTGAAGGCCAAACTGTTTGGTTTATTTTTCATAACTACAATGGCCTCATAAGGCTTTTATGAGTCATTGTTATGCGTTCAAAAAACCTTTACTCTTAGACCTCACAAAACAAAATTATTGCTGTGACTAGAAATTAGTGATCAAAAAGGCTCTTTTTAAGTACTGAAGCTCATTGCCCTGATGTTGAGGATTGTTCCCCCCCAGTGTGAAGTCCCATTTCCAACCCAATTTCAAATGAACCGGCTAACGCTTGGTCCATCCGTAGCTGGCTCTTAACTAACTGTCATTAACTTTTTAGGGCTCCATGATACGCTGAATAACTTGAAACAACTAATGATTTTATTACCAATCTTAATATTTAGAGTTCCCTGTGGAGTCGTGTATGGTTCTTAATGAAACCATTATTTACAGGATTAAAATCTCCTGGCAAATTCCTTTCCTTCCGACTGCACTGAGATTAACGCACAACTGCCGTCCGACTTGGGATGAAAAAGGGCTTTATGTGCAGTGTAAGCCTTAACTCTGGCTTCTTTTAATGATTTATCTCTAAAATGTCAATAATCAAAGCTGCCTTTTACCAGCTCTTACCCTAGGTCAATTTAGGATAGCCTCCTGCTGCAGATAATTATTTGATTTGATTCTAGGGGCCTTTATCTTAGGGCTTGTCCTTGTAATAATTAATTAGTTGTATATAGGAGTGCTTGTGTGCTCCTGCTTCTCTGGGCAGCCTGGGCCAGGCTCTGGCACCCTCACAGGAAAGAAGTTTTTTCTCATGGTCAGACCGAATTTTCCCTGTTCCAGTTGGTGCCCAGTGCCCCTTGTCCTGTCTCTGGGCACTACTGGAAAGAGCCTGGCCCCATCCTGTTGACCCCCTCTCTTTAGATATTGATAAGCACTCATCAGATCCGATCTGAAATGCAGATATTTATAGAGATTTACTTATAGGAAAAAGCAGATGAATTTCTGACTGGGTCTGTTGCTGTGTTTACAGCCTGGGGCACAGTCACTGAGTAAGAATTCCAGTTGCGGCAAATTCAGTTTCAGACAAGGAGTTTTTTGACACCAGTTAGTATGAGACTACCTAAACTTGTGCCATGTTTCTCATAGACCATCTACATCTTGTTCTACATCCTGTTTAAAAAGAGAGAGAGCTTAGAGCTTCTGCCAGAAGGCACAGAAGGGTAATTTGAGCAACAAATCTCTTTTCTGGAATATTGTGCATAAAACTTCCTGGCATAGGCGCTAAACCACGAGGTGTCTCTGGACAGGCGTGTTAGAAACATATATAATAGAGATAGCCAATAATACTTGAGTGACCTTAAAGTTTATAGGGTGAGGAGCAGAATTTTGGGCTTTGCTCCATGTAAACGCTGCCTTTTGTGCCATGCAGCCTTTCATTGGTGGGTGGGAACTCACTGAAATGGCAATTCTTAGAATTAGATGCTGAAAACAAAAGACTGGTGGTTTTTGTTCTTTTTTTCGTTTTCTTTTTGTTGTTGTTGGTTTTTTTTTTGTTTTTTTTTTGTTTTTTTTTTTTTAAATAACCAAATCCAGCAATTGCAAAGAATGTAGCTTTTGAAAAACAGTCTCGTTTCCTTGAATCACATTTTCCTGCTGGTCCTCATCCCTTTATTGATGACAGATAGAAAAGGCTGTTGCTTGTCTGAGTTGTAAACTTGCCTTTGTCGGAGCCCTTTCCACCATCTGTCATTGCATAACTCTCTGTTCCCAGGTTTGTAGCTCTAATGTGTTTTTGCTGGTTTGTGTACAGTACGTTACAAGTTACAAAAGCTGGAGTAAATAATTCATGTAAAAACCTTTTGTAAATATTGTCAAACTGCGGAACAAATGATTTACGAAGAGGTCTCTTGGCTCAGCCGGGGCGACTTTATTACTGTAACTTGTTTTGTAAACAACCTCCTCTCCCCCCACCCTGTATTTTTTCCACCAAGTGGCTTTGTGTGAATCCCTGTTGCTGAGCACTACTCAGATGCATTTCAATCGCCATAAATAATGCAGTATCAGCGCTTTCACCACCTGGAGAGTCCGTTCAGAAGTCAACCAAAGGTGTCGTTTGTACGAGACTCTTTGGGGAATGTATTTTCGACGCATGTAGGACAGGGTAGGACAGTCCTGTTGTTCTCATAGTTGATTGGATTTGTTGGAGGTTGCTCCCTCTCAGCTGGAAGACGGTTTTCTGGTAGACCTCAGGTTTGCAGAGAGCTGGTAGCTGTGCTTTCTATCCCATCCTGTGGATGTTCTGCAGGGTTATGAGAGGTGGTCCCGAAAACCACTTGGTTTTGATTCTAGCTTTTTAATAAAGTGCTGTCTGAGTGGTTGGAGGAAAAGTAATCAGAAACATTTGTGGAAATGAATAATAGGGCTTTTGCTTTGATGTATTCGTGAGCCCCTTGTTAGCCTTCGGAAAACACAGCTGAAAATGAAATGTTTCTTCAATAATGGTAGTGGAATGGGAAAATGTAAATGGGGAAACGTTACATCTGAGTCCTTATGGGCAGGAGTCATTGTGTGGCCATAAGGGGCTTGTTCTGAGTTTCGTGCCAACTCATCTCCTTGCTACTCACCGCGCTTGGCTCTTAAGCTCAATGGAAATGGGCTGTTTGCTAAAATACCCCGTGCCCAGAAAGCTCCAGTTGGTCTCTCTTGACCAGCTTTCTGTGCAGTAGGTGTAACCAATCCAGTATAAACGAACAGGACTTCTTCCAACAGGTGACCACCACAGCAGATGTCTTCAGACATTCCTTTAATGTAGATGCCATTTCCAAAGTTACCTGCTTTGAAGTGTCTTTGTGCTGGGCTGAGCAGCTTTGGGTGGGCACTTCCAAAGGTTTCTGGCTCTGAGAATAATAAAAAAATCAACCATGAGCTTGACAATATCATGCCTGATATGAAAGCTGTCCAGAAATGATGAAGAACTATTTTCTGATTGGAGAGGTAGCATTTTTCTTTACCTGGTTTTAGGAAAGAAGGCGGTCAGGTTTTGGTGACTTACCTGGATGCAGAGTCTAAGGAGCAGAGCAACCAGGCTGTCTTTGGTTTCAGAACTAAAAGGAGATTTTGAGAGAGGAAAATCTCATAGAAAACTTGGCATTGGAATTTGGGTATTGCTGTGTGTGATACAGTGACTTAATCCCTCTGTCTTTTTAACCCTTATGCAGAGAGGAACCCTTACACGGGTATAGCTGAGCGCATGTGAGAGAATATGCTGATAATGGAGTCACTTGATCATGTAGAGTTGATGAAAGAAGAAATAATGGTGTGTCCTCTACGAGTTATTACTGGTAGTTTCCATAAAAGTTAAATAAATGGAGTCTGAGGCTCAATTAACCAACATCTTGTCCTTTCTTCTTGTGTGCCCAGGACAATACATTGTTTGCTGTGAATAGACCACCCGAGGGCTGGTCATGTGGTTTGGTAGAAATCATAGTTTTGTCAAACAAAGCGAAAGACATAATTATAGCCTTTTTATATTAAAAGAAAAACTTTTTTTTAATTATTATTGTGCATTTCCAATTAGAAATGTGTTAAACAGTTGCCATTAGAAGTTTAAATGCATGAAAACAGAAAAATGCCAGAGACTTTGTGCTGTAAAAAAAATTATCTTGACTTGGCTCGATAGCAGCAGGGATTCCTACCTCCTGCCCATATTATTTTTTTGGAAGGGAGCTGGAGGAGAAGGGAGGCTGGTGGCTTGTGTGGGTTTTTTTTGTTTGTTGTTTTTTTTTCCCCTCCTAGATATTCAGCCTGGAGAAGGCTATGGGGAGACCTTATACTGGCTTCCCGTACCCAAAGGGGACCTACAGTAGAGTTGGGGAGGGACTTTTTGTAAGGACATGTGCTGATAGGACAAGAGGCAGTGGTTTTAAACTAGAGCAGGGGAGATTTAGATGAGACATTAGGAAGAAATTCTTTACTCTGAGGGTGGTGAAATGTTTGAACAAGTTGCCCAGAGAAGTCGTGGAGCCTCATTCCTGGAAGTGTTTAAGCCCAGGCTGGATGAGACTCTGGGCAACCTGCTCTAGTGGGAGGTGTCCCTGCCTGTGCAGGGGGGTTGGAACTGGATGAGCTTTAAGGTCCCTTCCAACTCAAGCTGCTACAAGAAGGTGTGTTACGATGGAGGTGTGTTTTGGCATTATGTGCCAGCAAAGCGTATACATCATAAAAAATATAGCCCAGACTCTATATAATAGTGGGAATTTTGTAACCCCAGTGACTCACAGTGTCTTTCCTAAGGAAAGTCAGCCACTGGAGCCACCTCCAGCTTTTCAGCTCCCACCTGCTGCTTCTCACTTAGCACACGATAAAAATCTCCCCTCTTGCTCCTCACTCTGCTAAACAGGAGCCAAGAAACCTCTTCCTGTCGCTGCTGGTTTCCCTGTGCCAGGTGGCTGGACATTGCAGGAGGTTTTCATCATGCTGCTTATCAGCTACTTCTACTTTGTGACACGAATATCTTCTCACTGTCAAGCCCTCTGGGAGAAATTACCTGTAATTAGTTCATTCTGTGTAGGTTATCCAGATACACTCTTTGATAGCGGCGCTGTCGCCTTTATTTCCCAAGTCGCAGTGAGGATTATCGAAGAGAAAAATAAAGCTTTTTACACCCCACATTTAGACCCAGTTTCCCCCTCTTTTAGACATGGGATGGCAGTTTAACACTGTTTTCTTTACTGGATTGTTTGTCAGGCCAAGTTCTGGAGAAGGGCATCACGTCTCACAGAGGAGCTGGAGACTGGAGAGGTTTCTGATGCTGACGGATTCGCTGTGGCACAAGGGCCAGCAGCCACCTCATCAGAGGGACCTGGACGTCACTGTCACCATAGAGACAGCCACGAGGATTCGGTTTCAAAAGGTGAAGAGAAGCTGGGAATTAGGAAGGTAAGGCTGGGGTCTGTCTCTCCACTCTCACGAAGGATTTTAAAAATGATGCTCTATTTGACAGGATGCCACAGCAGAGGGGTGTGCTACTGTGTATTTATACATGTGTAGATATGTGCATATAACATACCTACATCCCTGAATATTTATGTGTTTTGAATAGACTTGTGTGAAAGGACCCAATGGAGGTTGATTTTTTTTTTATTTTTTTTTTGCTAGCATTCTGCTTGTGCTCTCCCAGTTATTCTATTTTTTTCTTTGAGAGGTGCTATGAAACAAAAGGAGTTCTGTTTAATTTTGATTTGAAGAAGTCATGAAATACGCGCTCCCTCAAGATTTTTATCTGGTTTGCACAGAAGGTGAGCAAGCTGTGATGGGTTGTAAATGAACGTTGTTCACTTCTGCCCCTTTTCCTGGCTTGGCTTTAGCAACGATACCGGTGTAAAGCAATGGTGAGTGTTGACAGGCAAGATAAGGGATCAGCCATGACTCATTGTTTAACTACATGGGACTTGGAAAGCTTGGGTTTATACTGGTCCAGAATGGTTTGCAGGTAACCTCTCTGCGCCCACTCTTATATCAGCAGAGAAAACCACCCCTTCCGACTGTTTACCGCATCACTTGCTGATACAACCTGAGTGATTCATGGACTTGTTTCAAGGTGGTTTGTGCACTTCTACTCCCCAGCAAGGTGCTGACCCCAAAAGGATGTTTCTCATACCTTGAAAGCAAATGGTAACTTCACTGCTATGGCTTGGAGGGGAGGGAAGGGGTGGCAGGAACTGTCCATCCAGCAAAGCAACAGATGAACTGTCAGTGAGTAGCATCATAAAGCCTTACTGCAGAAAGGGCAGTAGAAGACTTATAGGGACTGATAAAGGACCTTGTTTGTGATGCTGTGCTGTACTGGATGGCACTGGAGTGGACATGGCTTTCCTGTGAAGATGCCAGAGCTTGGCCCAGGCTGCCCAGAGAGGTTGTGGAGCCTCCTTCCCTGGAGAGATTCCAAACCTGCCTAGGTGCTGGGATCCTGTGCAACCTACTCTAGATTGACCTGCTTTATCAGCAAGGCGTGATTAGATGATCTCCAGAAGTCCCTTCCAACCCCTACCATTCTGTGATGCATGTTTCTGATCTCAGGCCAGGGATGTTTAGCAGAACCTTGGAGCTGCCCAGCCTGCTACAGCTCCAGCCGGGAGTAGCCAGAGCACAGCAGGTTTTTTAACCATGACACACTTCTTGCCTTGACAGCTGGAGGAAGTCTGGCATGGGATCCAAATCTCTTGGCTGTCTGTCAGCTCTGGGGTATCTTTCCCGTTTTGGGAATTCCCTGCTGGGGAGGTACCATTGCTGTTTGGAGCAGAGCTCAGCCCTCAGCCCCTGGAGCTGTCCACTCTGGGAGAGGATTTTGGCAAGAAGCAGTTTGTTGTTTGGTGTGTTTTTTTTTTTTCTATTTCTAGATCTCTTTGATTTTTTTTTTTTTTTATAAATAACTGACAAGTCAAATTTTGGTATTTGCCCTATGGCTGAATTCTCCATGGGGCTATTTGCATGGGTGGGTAATGCCCTCTGTGTTTATTATTCTGACGGCCGTCATCACTCGCACGTTTGCTACACAGAACAAAAGGCAGCTCCCTTTGCAGGGAGCTTATGGTCCAACTGCTGTGGAAAGACAGCAGAGGGCATGGAGAGTGCCTGGGGGGCACAAGGAAACCCTGAGATAACGTTGCTTGGCCTGCTGTTGTCAGACCTCTATCAACCATGATAATACATGTCTGCTTGGTGCTAATAAAAGGCAACCAGGGGGTATGTGAAGAGCTGAATTCTCTGTTTACACGCAGCTGGGGTTTCTGATTTTTGGGGGGTACTGGTGTTGGGACAGGCAGCTGGCTGGCTTCCCTAACAAACTGCATTTTGAACTGATTTTATCTGATGACTGAGCTCGTCTGCCCAGGTTTTAGTCATTCACCTCGACTTCTGTTTCGGGAACCTTCTGACCAAATTGATCTTTGGTACAGATAGGAAAATGTGGTGCTGGTGAACTTTCAGGTTTGACTCACTTTCCGGGATGAGCCGCTGTCTCAGTTGTGGCACCCTCTCGTCATTAATCATTTGATCAGACTTTTTAGGGAGAACAGAAACTGCGATTGCATTAGATTTGGAGGTCATCCGGTTCAGTTCCCCGTCTCCTGTGGTGGTCTCCAGCTGTTCTGGGGAAAGGAAAAAGAAATCCTGCATCAGGCAGGAAGGAGATGATTTGTCATTCCCTCGAAGCTCTAACAGAAACTTTGTTTCAGTATTTCTTTAATAATTCAAAAAAAAAAAATAAATTAATGTAACACACGAGAACATTCCTAGCCATGCAATTATCCTGTCCATTTTGGAATCCTGTTGAATTCCACTTTGGCAAGTGGTTTTCAACTTCACCTTCTCCCTAAAAGTATTTTCTTTTCACTTGTGCCTTGTCCCCTTTCACTTTGTTGAATGCCACCTGCCTCTTGAAGTACAAGACAAGCAAACATGGATCTTCTCGATGTGTAGCTCGAGGTTGTCCGGCGTTTTGCACAGGCGACGCTTTCTTCAACACACAAACCATTCGCTGAGAACTTGATTACTAATTGAGATTATTACCAAGCCAGGTGTCAAGAGAGGAACTGGATACCACTGTAATCTAGGGGATCTGATCTGAAAGATTCTGCTAATGGAGAAGCCACTTCTGAGGGATAGCAGAAGAAAGAGGAATGGACAGAAAGATGTTCTTGCTGTCCAGCCTAGAGCCCTGCTCTTGGCACGTGCAATCAGTTGCTCCTTGACTAGAGGGGCTCCTTAACCCCTGCTCTGGTTGCTCACTCCCTACAATCTGCTCTTGCCACAGAACGTACATGCTTCATCTGCTGGGGGGGAGGATGGGAAGCAACACCTTTTCTAACAAGTGCCACCTTCTCCCCCTTCCCTGTTGTTTATTAGTGGTGTGGGTAATATAATTCCTCGACTATATAGAATTCCTCTCTTGTAATGCTTCACACTTGACTGACTGTGTGAAGTGGTCAAGACCTGCATCTGGAAATTATGCAGTAACAACACTTTCTTTTTTTTTTTTTTTTCTCTTCCTTGCTGCAGCAGGAGTATTTATTCGTACCAGGTTTATGCCACAGTCTACCAGATGGTACAAGAAGGAAAGCAACTTCAGCTACCTTCCTTATGGTGGGATTCTGTGATATTGCCGCCACTTCCTGAGATTTCCTGAGGTTTTCTTTGGCTCAGGCTGTTAAGATCAGCCACAGTCATGTTTTTGTTTTGAGGGCAAGGGAGTACCTGCCTGAAATCGTGCCATCACGTAGATAATTTACCAATTTGTGCTGAAAAGAGAGGCAAAAGACAAGGTGAAACTGCTGCTGGGTGTGATTTCAGACTATCCAGCTGTTTACTCACTGTAAGCAGCTTCATTCATCGTTGTGATCGTTGCCTAAAGTTGGAGACTGCTTTCTTTCTGCACACTTCCCTACGCTGAGTTAGATGCTTGAGTTTTCCCAATTCCCTCCAAAGTCAATCTTTCAACTGATGCTTAAGATACTTAAAAAGCCAATTCGTTTTCACTCATGTTCCTGAGATAAATTAACTGTTCTGAGTGCTCAGGGTTGCAGTGAGGAGACACAATCCCTTTCTGCAGGAACCAGTGGACTCTGGGGAGGCTTTCTTAGCACCTGGAAACTCCGCTGCGCCCTTGACCTTTCTCTCAGATGGGGCCTCAGTCAGCAAGGTTAAATTTGCAGGCAATCCAGCCAGGATTTTTCCATGTCATAGAGGGAATGATGAGGAACTGTAAGCTCTGAAGAGATGACTCAGTGCCGGCGGTGCTGAGTTAGACCTATCATCGTAGCCATTGCAGAGGCACGCAGTCCACACCCAATTTCATCCTCTGCCCACACACCTGTGTGTCATCTATCTCTGCATGACTGAAGTGCTCCTACCAGGCACATTTACCTGCCAAAACTGCAGAAACTGTCTTAAAAGGTGGTTATCTTCTGCCAGCTTTTAAAGTACTTCTCTCCTCTCTCACCACTCTGTCCCCTCTTTGGGTGTCATATCTTCTAGGGGATCCGACCTGTGCTTATAGGTCTGGGTGGGAGGCCTGTGTTTGCAAAGCCATTTGAGAGTCATGTCAGTCTAAAGGCCCCACTGAGCTAAAACAATATATGGAATAGAAATGGATCACCTTGCTTATTGTGGATGAAAAATATTGGCTCTTAATGCCAAGTATTCCATTGGCATATGAGTTTGGATTAGCGGAAGTGATAAAGGTGTATGCTTTGTGTTTCCGTGACTAGCAGAGGATTAAAACGTGGCCATATCTGACGTCCCATCTATGTGCCAGTCATGCTAGAATCACTTGAATTCTCTGAAACTTAGCGCTAGGAAATTCATTCACCTTCACCACACTGTGTAAAAGAGGCTCCCAATTCATTCAACTGCTGAGGAAAAAGTGACTTTCGAGACTAAAGAGATGTGAACACACGTCCCTTAGGGTTTTAGATTAACTTTCAAGGTGTATTTGAGGTGTAGCCTTCCAGGGCCTTGGTTCATTGTGCCTATCTCTGAGATTAGCAAGATTCTCTGTTTTCTTGTTGTATGTTTGTTTGGGGTTGTTTTTCTGTTTTGAAAGTGTAAGGCCTTAAGCCATTTTTAAGAGCACAAGAGATCTGGAGTTTCCTTAGGCAAATTATAATGACAGTTTATCCCAAAGCAAAGGTGGAAGCTAAGACGTGGTTCATGAGAAGAAGGTAGTTCCTAAGCCACCCTCACCAGAAGGGAAAGAGGAGTCATGATCTGTCTGGAAAGAGTTGCTCTAGATGCTTCTGACAGACCAATTGCTTCCTAATGCTGAACAGCCTGGAGCTGGAGGAAAGAAAGCTTTCTCCTGCAGAGTTGAGGAAAGAAGGGAATAGAAACAAAGGGAAAAATCAGATTCCTTTGACCACCGGTCCCAAGAATTCCGGTGTGAACTGAAACCAGAAGATTTCACAGAGTCCTACTTCTGCACTAAGTCACGGCTGAGTCACATCCTGCCTTGCCTGACGTTGCACAAACGATCCAGAGAGAACGGCATGATGCGACTCCTCTCCGGTGTAATTTGGCTGAGAAGGACGGTTGCTGGCGCGTGTTTCTCAACGCGCGGTGCAGCAAAATGCTTCTCCTGCAGACCCGTCAGCAAAGGCTGCTGCACAACAAAGGAGGCTCAGGCATTAATCTGGGATAATGATGGATGAGAGGTGGCAGGAGGAGCTGGGAAGATGGGAGTCATGTAACGTGTGACAGTTTTTACTGGAAAGCCAGGAACACAAGTTTGACTCGTTCCCGAATGAGCCCGAATTGTTTGGCGAGGATTTCAGCCGCAACTTAGGGTAGTAATGGCAGCAATACAAAGGAAAAGAGGAAGATCTTTATCAGCCATATTCCCTCCTTTTATTTAGCTTTCCTATATAAAAAAAATATTTAAATAGAACTGCGTAAGCACACATCACGCCGTGTCGTTAAGTGTCTGAGTTATTAAAGTTCTGTTACGTGGGAACAGGAACAAGTAGGAGCGAAACATTTAATTCCCCACCGTCTGCAAATGCAAACAGAGGTTTGGCTCAACGTGACGGCGGCGTTGGCTGGAGGGTTCCAGCCTGGGACTATCGCTACCAGTGGTTGGAGTTTGAAGTACATTCTCTCCTTGGGTGACAACTACTGGGAAAATGCATTTAAAAAAAAAAAAAAAAAATCCCAGTCTAAAGGTTTCCCCCAGAAATCACAGATTTATCCCCTGTGGGTATAGGATGATGTAGCTCTACTAAAAAGTGTGGGTAACAGCTTCACGGAGGCTGAAGACTTGGTGTGAGATCCTTGTTAATGTCCACTGTTTTTCTACCATCACTTAAAACTATTTCATGTAAGATCAGGCAGTTTTCCTGCTGATCCAAAGCCCTGTCTGCTTCAGAAATCAGGTGTCGGTGTGAAACAGGTTGCCATGATCGTGGATCCAGAAGGAGGAGGCCACCTGAAACCAAATTTCCTCCAGTGCCCCTTTCAAATATCCTTGTGCTATATAAAGCATCTGCTAGTGCTTAGTAACCTCCTGCACCTGTAGTGCTGTTCATTTTGGACACTGGAGCAGATTTGCCTCACTCGGGCCTGTTAAGATCCAAACTGTGCCCCTGGGCCAAGTGCCGGAAAGTATCCGATATATCCAGTGGCACCGTTTGCAGATGGTGGGGAGGAAGCCGCTCATGAGGCATCTTGTCAAGGCTTGAACATTCATGGTCTGAGCTGAAGGAAATTCCTTGACACCTTGATGAGGAACCAGCCTGTTGCTGTTGTCCGTGTGCCAAAAGAAGCTGTTAGTTGATGAATAGGGTATGAAGTGTAAACTTCATATGAAGACTCATGCAATTTACCTCATGTGTTTTCAGGAGAAGGGGGATTGTGTGTTCCTGGTCAGCTTGCACCCAGATGTCAGCGCGTTGGTTGAGATTTGTTTTTCGAGAACACCAGTCAGGCTCCCTCTTGGTGGAAATTGAAGCAGGGATTGCATATTGCTGAAACTCTCTTTAGGTTATTTACCTTCTCAGCCCAAACTTCATTTCTAAAAATTGTCGTTTCCTCCAAGCACAGGAAACTCAGGGGCATAGTTCTGAAAATCCAGTCTCTGATTCAGGCAGGGTGGCCTCTAAGGATTTGAAACAGGTCCCTTAGTCTGGCCAGCTTGAGCAAGCCTTTTCCAACTCCTGTGCCCGTGCCATCCACCAGTCTTCATGATTTAGCTTGGAGACTTGTCCAGGATTGCATGATAAGCCTGGAGCAAAACTGGGAGCTGAATCTCTAAGCATTTTGGTCCAAGTAGGTCCTGAAACCTACCTCCTTCCTGTGATTTTCTCCTTTGTGGAGTAGGGGGAGGAAAAAAGTAAAGTTAGTACTTTTAACACACTGAATATCTGCATATGCTTTGTTGTGGGATACGTGGTGTGGGGAATCTGGATCTTTTTGTTAAGGCATATCCATCTTTGAACTCCAATATTAAAAAACTACAAAGGCTGTAACTCTCATAAGGGGACGAAACAACTCTGTTGAAAAATATTATGCCTATTGTTTTTGCAAATGGGATGATCAAGAGGGCTCTGCGTTCTGATCTGTCCTGTTGTTTTCTGCACTGCTGTTACAAATGGCTGATGGAAAAAAGGAGTCAATACAGTGAAGCATCATTGTTAGCATCATAAAGCCACCACCTTAAAGAGTCGGCATATTTTCCTTCCATCCAAAAGTATGGACTTCAGAATCTTTAGCCTAATACCACAGGTCTGGTTGATTTGCATTAAACAATGTATTTAGGGCAGGAGTAAAGTGTTAGGAAGTTTATAGCGTGCTACTGAGGGCCAGGACTCGCAGGATATTTATTGCCATCTCAGATATTTTGGCACGATTTAATACAAGGGAGAGAAAACAGCCCTCGGAGTTCCAGGCAGGCTTTGTGATGCTCAGAATTCCTTCTTATTCACATCAGCTGAACATCCAAAATCTGTTCATCTGATGAAGTGGTTGAAGAAGTTAGAGGAAGGGCTCCAGGTTAGTCTCAGCCATTGCAGAGGACTTTTGGGATCTCACGGAGTCCTGCTGGATTTTGCCTGGGGAGTGGCTTGTCCACATACAGCAGCATAAACTTCTTGAAGGGTCATGTTTTGTTTTGTTTTCTTTGATCTTAATTAACAAAAATGCCCAACAACCGGTTGCAGGAAAACCTGTGGAAGATCATCACCACCATCAGCTTCACTCATTCAAGAAGGGAAGATATTTCCTGATTCACCTCTTCAGTGCTCTGGAAGCATCTCCTGAAACTCTGGAAAGACAAGATTTACTGTTCTTCTATGAGGTATTAAAAAAGGTCCAAACAAAAAATAAGGAAAAACCTCAAACCAAACAGAAATGGACATTTTTCCAAGCGTGTTTTGTGGCTCTTAAACAGGGCAAACTCCGTTCTTTTTCACCTTAACATCACCTTTAGGGAAGTTTGAAGTAACCAATGAGAAGCTTAAACTTAACCTATGGACAGAGCAGTAACTTCAAACAGGAATGTCATTCTGTTTCATGAAAGTGATGTTGAAAATGGAGAAGGATTAATCCGCTCTTTTGAGACAAACAGCCACTTGCAGCACGGTTTCCACTTGCACCATGATAAGCAGGAGCAGTAGCAAATGGTACTGGCGGAAATTTTTAATATATGAATTACAATTTTTGGATTCCATTAGATAACTAACCACCTTGTCAATGAATTAACTCAAATAAATTATAGTAACAAGAAGGTGCATATGATCTCATGTTATAGCAGCATCCTGTTTAACTCTATGTTAGGATTTGCAAGAAGAAACCTTCTCTGCTTTTTAGGGTAGGAAAGGGTGACTTTAACAGTTGGACTTGATGATCTTAAAGGTCTCTTCCAACCAGAGCAATATAATGTCTCTACTTTGATGGGGAAGATTGCTTAAGGATCTCCTTTTCCCTTGCTGGAGATCCTTGTGCCCTGGTTACGGTGGCACAACCACGTGCAGGACCAGCGAAGTGGTTCAAGGTAAATAATAAAAAAGGAAAATGTTTTGGGGACAGATATTTTTAACTCGACTTAGATCGGCAGTAATATCAGCCCAATGAGACTGCAACGAGCTGCAGCTCAGGGACAGGAACGAATGGCTGGAGAGAGGAAGAGGCCAGAGAACAGAAACTTATTAAGCTGCTTTGTCACCGAAGAGAAAGTTTCATGGGATTGCTGCCAACTCTTCTCTGTCAGGTGAGATGGAAGTCGTGCAGAGGGAGGCTCATTTTTACAGCTACTCCCTCGGTTAGAAACCAGCTTGGGGCCTATTAGACATGCCTCCTATCATAGAATCATCTAGGTTGGAAAAGACCTATCAGATCAGCAGGTCCAACCTTTAACCCTACTCTTATCTTTATCACCCCTAAACCAAATCTGTAAGCACCTCATCTATAGACTTTTAAACACATCCAGGGATGGTGATTCCACCACCTCCCTGGGCAGCCAGTTCCAACGCCTGACAACATGCAGGAATTTGGCTGAAGTCACGTTTGACTACTCTTTGTGTGCACAGGGTCTCAAGGTGGCTATTTTTTTTTAATGTGTAATAAATGAAACATTTCTAACGTTTATTTCAAAGCGAGATTTGGTTCAGTAATTCCAATTGCAGAGTCAGAATTCCCGTAGTTGCTTTTCTGTCTGGTACAAAGAAACTTTGGACCTAGTTGTGGTGGCAGAGATAACCAATTTAAAACATGCCAGGCATGATTTTCCTGCTGTTATTGATTGAAAACTAATGGGAACCACTATACGCTTCGGGTTGTGCGCTTATAATGCTCATAAATATGTAAATGCTTATAAATATTTAAAGGGTAGCTATCAAGAGGCTGGAGCCAGCCTCTGCTCAGTGGTGCCCAGTGCCAGGACAAGGGACACCGGGCACCAACTGGAACCCAAGAGGTTCCCTGGGAGCAGGGGGAGAAACTTCTTTGGTGAGAGGGGGTTGGAGCCTGGCCCAGGCTGCCCAGACAGCTTGTGGTGTCTCGTTCTCTGGAGAGATTCCAAACCCACCTGGATGTGGGGCTCCTGGCCCCCTGGGCCCCCTGCTCTGGATGACCCTGCTGGAGCAGGTCCCTTCCAGCCTCTGTGGTGGGTCGGTCTGTGATGGGTCGATCTGTGGGTGTCTGAGTCTTACTAACTAACTAGATCTTAAAACCCAAGCTGCAGTTCTGTTTGTCAATTTAAAATACATCTTTGTGGCCCTGGCCCTGGGCTGGGTTGAAATGTAGTCCTGGGCTATGGGCAGGGTAGGAGGAGGCTTGGAGCAGGATGCTAGGCAGGGTCCCTAGGTCCTGGCAGTTCTTCTTCTCCTTTTTGCCTAGTCAGCTCTTATTTTTCTCCATCCCACCTTTTGGCATCCCCTCATTTGCTTCACACTCTGCCAGAATTCCCTTATGGTCCCATCCTTGCAAGGAGCCAGAGGGACTGGGGCGGCTGATAGGAAGGTGAGGAAGGAAGAGGGTGAAATCGCCTCCCTCTGCCTGAGGAGCTGATCCAGCTGCCCTGGGCATGCCTGGTCTGGGAGATAACATCAACCTCATTGCAGTCTACTGCTTCCTCACAAGGGAAGGAGATGGGCCAGGTACAGATCTCTTCGCTCTTGTGACCAATGGCAGGACTCGGGGAAATAGCAGAAAGCTGAACCAGGGGAGGTTTAGGTTGGATATTAGGAAAAAGTTCTTCACCCAGAGAGTGGCCGAGAAGTGGAACAAGCTCCCCTGGGAAGTGGTCCCAGCACCAAGCCTGCCTGAGTTCAAGAGGCGTTTGGATGATGCTCTCAGGCACATGATGTGATTCTTATGGTGCCCTACATGGGGACAGGAGTTGGACTCGATCCTGGTGGGTCCCTTCCAACCTGGCATATTCTACGATTTACACAATGTCATTTCTGATCAGTGGTGTGCAAACAACGTTCTGAAGTCCCTGTCTATTTTGTGCCACTTTCTCGGTCAGAGACATCACTGCCTCAGTTTCCCTTCGTTGTACTGGGTGGTTCTGTCTCGTTAAGCGGTACTTGGTAGAGGACTGCACTCCCTGGGTTGAATATATTGATAGCTACGTATAGGCAGTGTCAGCTGGCATCCAGACCAAGGTAAGGAAGAGTAATGTGAATGGATAAACAAACAGCCTGCCTTGTTTCATGTTGACACGAATATGACGCTAATCCAGAATCTCATGCCAAAGGCAAGCGGAATATGTTGGAAATCACTAGAGGTGTTCCTTCTGGGATTGCTCGTACGCTGTGATTCCTGTCTCTTTGACTGAAAGAAAACTGTGCTGCTCTGTTAGCGACAGTACTGATATCTGTGGTATATGTGTAAAAATATGTCTTACTTTTACAAGATGCTTTTCTTTGTATTTTCCAGTGTGTCCTTGCTAATATTCTTGCTTAATTTGGAGAGAAGACCCTTTTAACGTTGCATTTTTATACATGTATTTCCATTTTTAATCCATCCTGCTGTTTATCAGTGACAGAATTTTTTCCTGGTGCAAATCACATGTGCTATTTGTAGGGAAACTTTCCTAGAAAATGATGCTCCAGTAATCATCAGCTGATTCCCTGAACTGCAGAATGTATGCAAAGGATTTCTGATTGTTTGGCTGTTCTTTGTGGTAGTAATAGTGGAAATCAGAGAATGAATAGTAGAAATTCATGAGGAAGTGCTAAAATCTATGGCAAATACAGTCACAAAATGAACTATTTACTCTCTGTAAATAAATTAGGAAGGAAATCCTAACACACTTTTAAAAATTAGTTGGAAATGTTGGCACTAAAATTGCATGTGGTCAAAATACATTGTTTACTAACATGTTTACTGACTGCATTTTCTACCTGTATAAATTTTTATTTGCCTTTGCATATGATGTTCCCTTAAAGTATTGGTTTTGCACCAGCAAAATCATTCGCTGGTTTTGTGTCTGTCTCTATTTTTTTAGGATTTAATGTACAGCTCGGTATTTCTAACATGCTGCTGTCATTTGGAGGCTGTGTTAGATAAAAATTACCAGTCACAAAAGCTTTTTGTAATGAAAATAATTTTTTTATTGCTGGATGGGGACTGGGATGTGGATGGGAAGGGGGAAGTAAGGACAGTGGCAGTGCTGAAGTTCCTGGTACTGTGACATTGTGTCCAGAGGGGTCAGCAGAAGTCCACCATGGCCGGTAAAGTCATGGAAGCAGCAGGGTATTATTGTGCCTGTTTTACAAGTGGAAAATGGGAGGAAAAAAGAGATTTAGGCTTGATCGTGACCATAAGGAAAGCAATTTCCTGATCCTGCTGCCTTCTGTTGTCTTGATCTGAGCTGTTTCTGAGCCTTGCAGCGGGCCACTGTGCCAAAGAAAAACCTGGTAGGCAAAACTGGGAGCTCATCATCCCATTCTGGAAAGCCTTTTGTCCAGGCTGGGACTGGCTTTGCTCTTCCCCCAGTCCTACCTGTCAGGTGAGGACCACTAAAAGTTCCAGTGCTTGAGCACGAGCCCTGGGACTTGATCAGGAGATGATTGTCCACAAGGCTCTGAAGCAGTGTGATGAGTGTGTGACTGCGCTTTCCATTTAGTGGGAAGCGGGAATGCTGGAATGGCACAGACACTAAAATTTGGTGTTTGCCGCTTCCAGCCTACGAATTGTTGTACTTTTATCCTTCTGATCTTCTCCCCCTTTCCATTGGAGTGAGCAGCTCGGTGTTTAGCTGCCTACTGAGGTTTATCAAGAGAAAAATCATTTATCTGCCTACCTTTTCAAGCACGCAGAAGAAATCTAGGAACATTACAACCTATCAAGCAAAATAATTGAATGTAAACTTGATTTTAAGTGTGGTAATGATCTTTATAAAAGCATATTCACAGTAAACTACTTACTTTTTAAATTAAAAAGAAAAATAAATAGAAAGGATCTGAGATTACTTTGAAGGACCTGCTCCCAAAATTGGTCAGTAGAGGAGGATAAGCACAGAGCTTGTGACTTCAAAGGTCAGTCCTGCTGGATTTAAGTGACTGATGGATTCTCTTCACCAGAGGTGCAATTTTCCCCTGAAGAAATACTTCTTAAAGACCAGTACTGGCTAGCTGGTATTTATGAGAGAGTCCAAAGGGAATTACAAGTAGGTTGTTAGGGTTATCATTTACTTGGTGCTTTCTGCCAATATTGTAGCACAGAGATCCCACAGCACTTCTTCTTAGCATGTGATAAATGGTGTAGCAGGTGAAGGTGAGAAAGGAGCGAGGGCAGCCCCGGGATGACAGACTGTTGCTTTGCTGCTCCTGCTAGGAACCCGTTATTTCTCTGGCAGCGATCACCAGCACCTCGGCTGTGCCCAGCGTTCCTCTCCCCGCCCTGGGAAAATGTGCCTGCACATTTCGGCTTTTGGGGGAAATTCACATGAACGTGGCCAGCACGTTGAGCGAGGTTCTTCTCCCCCTCTGCTCTGCTCTACTGAGGCCACCTCTGGAGTATTGGCTTCAGTTTTGGGTTCCCCAGTTCTAGAGAGACAGGGAACTGCTGCAGAGAGTCCAGGGAAGGCTGTAAGCTGCTGAGGGGCCTGGAGCATCTGTGTGGCCAGGAAAGGCTGAGAGCCCTGGGGGTGTTCAGCTGGAGCAAAGCAGCCCCAGAGGGAAGCTGATCAATGCTGAGCAAGAGCTGAAGGGCCCCCGGGGGGCAAGAGGCTGGGGCCAGACTCTGCTCAGTGGTGCCCAGTGCCAGGACAAGGGGCACCGGGCACCAGCTGGAACCCAGGAGGTTCCCTGGGAGCAGGAGGAGAAACTTCTTTGGTGAGAGGGGGTTGGAGCCTGGTCTAGGCTGCCCAGAGAGCTTGTGGAGTCTCCTTCTCTGGAGAGATTCCAAACCCACCTGGACGTGGGGCTCCTGGGCCCTCTGCTCTGGGTGACCCTGCTGGAGCAGGGGGGTGGCACCAGCTGCTCTCCAGAGGTCCTTTCCAACCCCCACCATTCTGGGATTTGGGATTGCTTTAGGGAGACACCAGGTGCCTGGTTACAAATGGGACGGTTTTTGCCTGCATACCAAACCCGGTACGTTTTATGGGTTCATTTTTAAGTCCCTTGTTGTGTACTAGTTCTTCATCCAGGTCAAATGATCTCCAGTAACTGATACCTCATAAAATATCAACTAGTGTGAGAAAGAGATACTTGAGCCTGCTCCAGGGGAAAGATGTGGTGTTTTGATCTCTCACAGATCTGTGACTGGTGACAGGAGCTCGTCTTTGCAGTTGTGGTGCTGTAAGAGGTTGGGGCTTTTTTTTTTTCTGTGGCATCTCTCTAAATTCCTTCATCTTTGGTTTAAAAATAGATTATTTTCACTACAGAAAGCTATTCAGAGATATTGCATACTTCATGTAGCTTCCTTGGTTATTCCTCTTGTGGAAAAAGAAAGCATAATTGGGAGAAAAGTGGAAAAGTAAACGGGAGAAAGTATCCAGTTTAAGAACATCTAAGTGGTTCTTTTCCTCTGTTGTTTTACTACAAATGCACTTTAGTTATTTTTAAGTCTTCCCCTAAATCATGGAAAACGTCACATCAGCGGGGTATAAAATAGAATATCTTCTGGTGGGCTCTGAAATAGTTTTTATGGTGTTTTGTTTGGTTGTTTTTTGATTGATGGTAAAACCATGTACTTTGTTTTTGCTGTGCTCTGTCAGGACTGGGAGCCAGTTTCATGCTAATTTTTCAGCTGTTATCCAGCTAAAGAAAATAGGCCGATGAGGTTAAGTAAGGCCACGGTCAACATTGGTTAATGCAGCATTGAATGTGTTGCCTGATTGGGATTAAAAAGAAAAAAGGGAAAGCAATGTCTGGCACCTCTACTTCAAAAAAGCAAACCAACACCAAAGTGTTCCCCACCCAAACAAACAAACAAAAACATTCCCTGGGAAACCCAAATAAAAGGAAGTTCCTGAACTCTAAGAAAATCAATGTTAAGGCACTAGTGGTCCTAATGTCTCCTCTAAACTTGTTGTTTATGTTTCTTTGCCTTTGCTTTCCTAATTTTGGTCAGTCACATTCTTTAAATTAAACTCCAAGTCTTCCCATTAATATTTGGATTCTTGGGAATATTGTGGCTTTGAAAATCCTTCTTGCTACATCTTTGGCTCCTGCTTCAATGAGCAGATGTTGACTGTGGATGAAAATATGAAAATGTTGCGCTTTTTTTTTTTTTTTTTTTTTACAGCTTCCATCTTTATCAGTTCTTTTTGCTGGCAGCTTCTTGAGATGCTACTTTGAGAAGGAAAGGCGCCATTTCAAGCTTTTATTGGTTTTGACTCATACAGGTGGTTCTTTTTTGTTGGACTAGTTTGAGTCATAACGAGGAATGTGCCTCAGAACTCATTATGTGTTCAATGGAAGTGCAATCAGATTAGAGCAGCAGCTGAAAAAGTGATGCAGGTACTATCTCAGCCTGGAAACTCAACCCAGATTTTGGAACTGGGATTCTGGGCTTGTTTTCTGAGACGTCTCATGACTAGATTCATGACCTTGAGCCTACCTGCGTGATCTTCCAGTACCTGAAGGGAACCTCCAGGAAGACTGGAGAGAGACTTTTGCCAAGAGTATTCAATGATAGGACAAGAGGAAACGGTTTTAAGCTGAAGGAATCACAGAATGTCTTTGGTTGGAAGAGACCTTCAAGATCATCAAGTCCAACCTTTGACCCCCCCCAGGGAGAATAAGTTTAGACTGGATCTTAGGAAGAAGTTCTTCAATACAAGGGTGATGAGACTCTGGAATAGATTGCCCAGAGAAGCTGTGGATGCCCCCTTCCTGGAGGTGTTCAAGGCCAGGTTGGATGAGGCCTTGAGCAAACTGCTCTAGTTGAGAGATGTCCCTGCCCATGGCAGGGAGGTTAGAGCAGATGATTTGAGATCCCTTCCAACCTAAACCATTCTGTGATCTTGGTGGGGCTTTATTTTCAGTATGGCAGAGTGCTGTGGAGCAGAGGAGTTTAGACATGGTTTCTGTGACAACACAGGGGTCGTTTGGGCAGGGCTGGTGGCAGGAGGAGGAGTTGCCGGAATGGCAGCCCCCGGCATCGCAGCGATGGCCTTGGCACCCCAAGGAGGGCACCGAAATTGAGGAGCGATGGCAAAGGTCAGCAGACTCTCAGCGTCAGCAAAGCCTGGGCAAAAGCTCAGCCCTTCATTGAGTGCTGAGCAGGCAGAGTGACAAAGCAGGCTTTTTTCCACCGAGAAATTGTGGCCCCGTCCACTGTCCATTGTATTGGTTTCAATGAAACTGAAGCGTGTCCTTAGAATTAAGCACTTCTTTGCCCTCAGGAGAGAGAGTTTCCTCAACTGGGGCCAAACATGTACTTTGTACGGGGCATCCTCTGACCCAGAAGGTCAATTAAAGCTTCTGAGGGACTCTGAAGGGATATTTTTAATTGCTCAGTCTTGGGGTTTTTTGGGGATTTTTTTTTTTTTAGGCTCTGCAAAATTATCTGAATATGTGTTTGTATAAATGCATAAGGGAAAATCTGGCAAAGGATGAAGTTTGCTGTTCATTGTGGTTCAGGTCCTGCCACTGCGGAGTCAGACTGAGTTTTGCCGTGGATTTCAGCTATTCAGAACCCATTTAGCCATTTGGAAGGGCTAATTTTTTTCCCACACTGAGACAAAAGGAGCTGGTATAAAATCGAGGCTTTTTTTTGCTGATGCAATATATGACTTGTAAAGTTATTTTGTGTTTGCTTAATGGTTGTAATCTCAGAGTGGGGGATAATGCCCATCCTTGTAATGGAAATTCAAAGGAGTGTGGGGAGTGAGGCACCACTGGGACCCACCGTAAATGCCGGATCACAGAAGCATTCCTGAGTCTGGCAGCTCTGCTGTTGCAATCTTCAGGTTTAGGTGTATTCCACAAAAAAACTCTGAATTATTTTAATTACCCTCTGGGGGTAGGAACTACCTCCTTCTGGGCTACTTCCATTCAAAACCACAACGTTGTTGGCATTCATCTGAGCTTAAACTGGTTTTCTTTGTTTATCTTTGTTAGCCTTTTTTTTTTTTTTCCCCAGTGTGGTCCGATGCAAAGTTGTTTTCAAACAGATGAAGTTGAGAACCACACTGTATCCTCCTCCTGCACTTTGGCAAGGACTGCAGCAGCAGCAAAAGAGTCCCCGTTCCCCATCCTGGCAGGTTTCTAGGCTGGTGCTCCGTGAGCCTGGGTGGTAAAACCTAAGGGTAGGAGTGATTGTGGAGACTGAAAATTGAGCTGTCCTCCCTCTCCTTTGTTGCAGGAGGAAGCGTTTTCTGCTGCAGGTCTGAGAAAGGACAGGCTGGCATGGAGAAAGAGGTAAGTGAAGAAAAACCAGGCTTTAAAGCAGCAAAAATTCAAGGGGGCTCTTCCCAGCCTCGCCATTTCATAATATTATTTGTAGCGCGATGGGAGGGAAGGCGGCAGACGCGGAGGCTCCTTGATATCGTTGACGAGTCAAGGGGATGATTAACGAGAGTAGCAGACAATGTAATGGTAGGAGAAGGCCCGCACAAGTTAAACAAAAGTGCCTTCAGAATTTAGAGAATTCCCATGATCCATAGTAGGACCTCATTGCGCTTGTCTACTGTTTCTATTTTTGATTAGATTTATAAACACAGCACCACATATTTTCATGTGGCTGGTAGCCCCAGGGCAGAGGGAGATTGACTGCGCTTGAAACTGTGAGGCTTGTGACTTTCGGGCGAGGGATGGAGGGAAATAAGTAGTGTAATTGTTTTTGTGGAGTGACCGTGGGACCTCCTCTGTTCTGAATTACACATGGTTCAACCCTTTGACCTAACCAACCTCGGCAATGCCTGGTAGATCTCCTAAAGCTGTGCTGAAAGGTCCTATCAGTGACATGTTGGAACGTTATCTGTCATGTGAGATGTGTGCCAACAACCATATTAAACTACATTAATTACTAGTGAGGCCGTGTTTGCGACAATCTCAACTTCATTTAACCCATCGGTGTGTTAGTTATTGTTTAAACAGGAAGTACAAATGGGGACAATTTATGATATCAAAATGCGGCACCGATGTTTTCTTTAATAAATTGTATGTTTTACTCCGTTTTACTTCCCTTCTGTGTTTTGTTTTCTTTTTTTTTTCCCCAGTATGGTTGTTCTTGTCATCAGCTCTGTAGCTTGAGTTTTTGGAGGGCTTTTCTGTTTTAAAAGCAAGCAAGAAAAAGGTGACTTCTAACTAATGTATACCAGTAAAGGTTTTACTGCTTTCAATGCAGGATCTTAAAGATCTTTTCCAGCTGAAATGATTCTATGATACCATAGTTGACTGGAAGTACCGTGCTTGTTTTCTAGCAAGAAGCAAATGTGCTGAGGTAGTTTATGGAAGGATGGAAAATCACAGGTGGGCTATTTGCGTGCTGCACACCTTCACCATGCTCCAGCTAGAGTGTCTCAGTGTGGCAAGACTCACACCCCTCTGGATCAAGAGTCGAGCACACATTTTGTTTTCCTTCTCATTAAAATAAGAACTTTGTTCTAGGCCTGAAGCTGTAGGTAGCAGAGCATGCTGTGAGCCCTCAAAAGACAGCCTGGTCTGTAGAAATTCAGAAGGATTCTTTGCATGTGGCTGTTTGCTGAGAGAATCCTGAATTTTACAGGGGAAGTGAGAAAAACTCTCCTGCGTGGGCAGCATGGAAGTTCAGTCCTGCCCGGATCTGCCCAGTATCACCTTTGACTAGACACACAGAGTCACATCTTCCACCGACACCCCCGGCTGCTCTTCAACAAGGCTTTTTCCTTTAGCCTCACTCTCTAGTCAGGACAGGCTTAAAGGAGGCGGGTGTGCGTTTATTTATTTATTTTAATTGCTGCGGAGTCGGCATAAAAAATACAGTTGACCCTACTAAGTGGCATTCTCATTAGCAATGAAGAGTTTGTTGTCTGCAAAACCTAAGGTGGGGTGCTTACAGCAGGCAGGTGCGAATCACAAGCGGCTTCTCTTTGGTTGCCCTCCCTTAAATAGACAAAAATAATAGACGAGGAGAAAGGAGAAGGTTTCCAGCTCCAGCTGCACAAAGGAAAGCCTTCAGAGGGACTCGGCAGCTGGTTGCGAGAACGAAATGCTGTAAATACCAACTAAGACGTGTGTGTTGATGGAGGAATATGATTTTAAGTCCGGCTCCATCCCTTTTTAGTGCGAGAGGATCGTTCCTCGAAAAGCGTGCTCTACTTTCTGGTGGAAGGGCAATGCTCTTGCTGAAGTGAATGAGAGCAGAAGCCAATGTACCTGTTCCTGCTTCCCATCATTACCCTCCTTAGAGCATTTCAGACATGAGTAGGTTCTTGGAGCCTTACCAGATTGAGAATATTTCCAACTACTTCTCTTTTGGCTGTGTTCAACACAAGGCCCCAAAGGAAAGACAAAAAACAAACAAACAAAAACAAAAAAGAGAGACCAAAAAAAAAGACCAAGCAAAAAAAAAAGACCGAACAAAACAAAAAAAAGGACCAAACAAAACAACCAACCCAGGAACAAAACCATGGATGAATCTGCTGAGCTAGTTTGCTGATGTTAGAAACAGTTGTTCATATTAGGAACACCTAATTTAATTTCATGAAAGAGACATAACATGCCACTATGTGTCTGAATCTAAGGTAGGCATTTCCTAAAAGGAACTAAAACTCTGTCATTCCAAAGTTGCTCTTCTTTTTGACTTCCAGCTTGCATGGGGACTGCTGTCTGGAAGCAGTAACTTTAACTTTAACTCTAAGGCTGCTGATGAGGTCTGTCTGTGTGATCTTCGGAAGCAGATAAGGGTAGGGAGACAGCTCAGAGCAGAGCTTGTTTACAGCAGGACAGAAGAAAACAGCTAGACATAAATGAGGGCTGACGGTTTCATGAAGCACAATTGGTTGATCACAGATTCAATATGACTGCCCTGAACTGAGCGATGATCCGTACAGTATGCAAAATTCACTTTCTTGCTGGTCTGTGCCCACCAGCCTTCCAGCAGCTTTCCCAGAGCCCCTCAGCCACGGCTTTGAGTGGAACCAGAGCTGAACGCAGCGTTGTTGGACCCAATTCCTTTTGACAACAATCACATTCTTTTAAAAACTTCATAGGTTTTAGTTGTCACTGGTTATAAATGAGGGTTGTTGGGTTGTGGTGGGTTGGTTTTTTTTTTTTCTTCCCCCCCCTTCGCTGCTGCTGCTGCGGTCGTGGCGCTCGCTGCTCTCCTGCCGATCCCAGTACAGTGGGTTCTGGTCCTCCCAGTTTTCCTTTGTTTTGGTTGGTGTGGGAAGGCAGGCGGTGCATTTTAATGTCAACTGGATGCAAAAAAAAAGGGCATTTAAAGGCTTAGGTCGCTTTTTGAATGACGCAGTGATTAGTCTGTGCCCTGCTCAGGCGCTTCTAATTCCCCTTGTCTTTACCATAATTCAGCACACTCGAGGTAAAAAAGCATTTGTTTTTTTGGAAGTCATTTGTTAAAAGGCAAGATTTTTTATTTCTCACCAATTGCAGTGGAGCTTTGAGACAGGATGAATAGACAGCAGCAGCATCACCCTTTTCAACTTGACTTTGCAAGCAAAGGAAGTCCCCTTTCCATCAGCTGGTTGTGGATGAACAGGTCTGACACGTATTGTTTGCGGACACAAGTTGGATCTCCTCCATCACAGGTGTAAACCAGCACAGCCTTGGTAACACTTGTGTAACTGTTTTTATTTTTTTTTATTTTAGGAATGATTTTTTCCTCTTTATTCTTAGATAACATTCTATAATTAGAACGGCAGCTTCATGTATGGATGCGTCTCGGTGTGCTCACACGGCTGGACTTTGCCTGCAAATATGGCAAGTTGTCACCGAAAATGTGTTATTTAATTTGCTATTGGAAGCCTGGTTTTGGCAGGTACATGTGAACTGATGAAAGAACGATCGCTTTAGACATAAATTTGCATAAATACATAAATTAGCTAGTCGTGAGTAGTGATAAAATGAATGTAAAACGCTACTGGATAATTTGCTGCTTGTTCTCTGCTGACAAGGCAAAGTTATCCTATAAGGGTAGGTGGGCTGTGGGAGGAAACCTAAAATAGAGGGGGAAAAGGATGTGATTTACACTACTTAAAAGTGCTCCTGTGTAAAAGAGAGAAGGATGAGGAAATTGGCTGGAGATGAGTATGAAAGGAAAATGTCTTCTCATTTCCTCTGACACACGAAGCGGCAAGAAGATGTGTTGATTACACAAAGGCCACCACCAAAATACTCCCTTGTTCAGTTAAGTTGAGAAGGAATCCTGGAAGAATTTCTCACTGCTGATGGAAAAAAAAATCAGGTGTTGCTTTCATTTGAAAAATCTGAACTGAGAAGGACTTTCCAAAAGGTGCTCGCATTAAGGGGCAAGGGCACAATTTCTTTTGAAGTTCTTGGTAAGTAAGTAGGAGTCACGAGCCTGTTATATCCGCTGCTTAATAATACTGATTGACATTTGAGCAAGTGAAGTGCCGAAGAATGTAGTCTATTGAGTCCCAGAAATAAAAAAAAAAAAAAAATTGGTTCTAACTATGCTGGATATGTAAAAAAAACCCAACAAAGCAAACACAGAACCAACAAACCAAAAAACCCAGCAACCAACCAAAATTCCCCAAAATGCACACAAAAACCCCACTCCAAAACATCAAAACCTGCTATGCATCTTTATTAAATATGGAGGAGGATAAATACCTTTTTTTTTCCTTCTTGCTGTGAAGGGAGTTTGTGTTTTATGGATTATAAAGTTGACTGTGGCCAAAGTAGCCTGCGATTGGTTTTGTGAGCAAAATCTGCCATGCAGGAGAAATATGTAGAGTTTGATGCAGATCATCTTAATTCCACACAAGTTCTGGATAGGTTCCAATTTCCACCAGGTGAAAATTCATCCCAGCTTTTTTTGTCTTGATGTTGTTTTCTGGAGCTGGTAGCACAAAGTTTAAGGTTTTACGTGGGGATTATATGCAGCGTAGTAAGAATAATTATCCCACTGCAGTGGTACGAAGGCTGCTGGATTCTTTAAAACCAACTCCATGAAAATTTGATGGCGTGTAGGGATGCAGCAATGCTTTAATATTGCAAAAGAGAT
>VWZK01005175.1:159199-191699 GCA_013396935.1 Baryphthengus martii | reverse complement strand
TACTCCACCTGCTTTTGGAGACGCCTTCTCGCACACCTCCGTGCTACAGATCCTGGGAAGGGGTGTGAAAAGCCAGCCACGTGTGCCAGACATCCTGGAATTTGGCTCTGTTTGCATGAGACCTGTTGCTTGGGGATTAAATAGCCAGTTCATGACATTGCAGCTTGCCTGCTTCCAGACAACTTAATTCACAGGTATATTTGGCCTATATGGACTTTCCTATTTCATTTCCTCAGGTAACATCTCTTGAAAAGGAGAGTTTGTGAACCGATTCGTGCTTTCCCAAAACCGATTAAATCTTTCTAGTGTTTTATTGGTTTTTTGTTTGTTTGTTTGTTTGTTTTTCCGAGGCTTTTTAACTTTTCAAACCAGGTCGGTGGACACTGTTGTTGTGACTCAAATCGCAGGGCTTCTGCATCCTTTGCTTGTGGGGAAACCAAGGCAGAGCCTGAGGCCTTATCTTTGATCACCCTGCAAGTCTGTGACGGAAATAGAAACATAAACCTCTAGTCCGTTGCTCTCTTAGGTCATTCTGTCTCATACTGTCGTGTTTTTCCTATAATGGACAAGATTCTGAATTTTATCCTCCTCATCAGTAGACCCTTGTTCAGTAATAGGCCCTTGAGTAACTCTGTTACATCCTTTCCATCACCACTCTTACATGGTGAAGACCTGGTACTGCTGTTAAATGTTAGAGTGATCCAGGGGGACTGGCTGTTTGCTCAGATTAATCTGCTTTCCAGCCAGCTAATTGGTTGCCACAGCTTCTACCCTATTTTCTCTTCTTGATTCCATGCTAACTCTTTGTTGATCCCTCCTATCACATTCCTTTCTTTCACATATTGCTTATGAGACAAAGATCACCTAGCAGAGGCCTTGTCTTTGCCAAATTTGTTTCTGAAAGTACTTGGAGTTTCCTGGTGCTTAAATCTGACCCACTCTTCTGCCTTTCTTCCCCACAGCAAATACTGATTTTACCAGAAATTTTCATGCTGGCCACCCCCATGGGAGGTTTAACATACAAATTTCCCTCGGAAAAATATTTGGGGTTAGATGACCCAAACCTGGAGTGACAGGAACCTATGTCTACGTGTTTCTCAGTTACGAGGTGCTTGATCTCAAGATGAGCCAATATTGGCTTTTCTCTTTTCTCCAGAGGTGTTTAAACCCAGAATGCTTTGCAGAATCCCCTAAAGTTCAGGTTAACTTGGAGAAGTCTCTACCCAGCAAAAGGCTTCCAGCAAAATGTTGCGATGGAAGCACCAGACCTCCAGGAAGACGTTGTCTTTGGCTGACAGCGGAATACAAGGGCATTTGCTCAACCTCAGATGAGTGATGTACATCACAAGAAACCCCTTAACACATGACTGCTGTACTGCTGTACTTAGCATTTTATCATAAGCCTGTAATGCAATTTTTAATCTATTTTAGCATTTGCTATGTTATGCTCTCAGCTGCTGTGAAACATGCAGGTGACTTATACCAGCTTGTGCTATTTAGTGTTCACAACAGCCACAGAGCTCCACAAATTTGCTACAGCTAATCCTGAGAAGAGCCCTGTGGGATGACACCCTTCACATTTCTACAAGACAGGTAAAATTTCCAGCCCAAACATACAGAGGGAATATCTGTCAAAACAAATTAGACTGCAGTCTTTCCGGGGTGCTGACCATGCATGCAAGCCACAGAACCCAGGCACGAGGCTTTTTGATCATCCTCCCGCTCTGTGGTCTGCCCTTGTACCTTGGTGGTTGCATAGACACCTCTGGAGACTGTGATGTTCTGTGGCTTTTGCCTGGAAGATGTTAAAAAAAGGCTAAATTTTGTTCTATATCCTGTGCACTTATACAAAGGCTGGAGGCAGTCTGACCCTAAATGTTGATGATTCAACTTAAAATTATCTCCAGATGACAAGAAGCATTCATTTCTTATTTTTTTCCCCCTCTGTCATCCCAATACACAAATCTTTTTTTTCAAAACTAGATTATCTCCTGAAATCAAAAGCTCTAATTAATTCTACCATTTTTATCTGCAACGGACGCTGTTAACATCTCATATCATGCTCCACTAAATTTGCCCACAGAGATTAACAACATTTTGGCGGCGGGGGGGTGTGTGGGGGGGTGGAAGGAGGGAAAAGAAGCACTTCGGATTGAAGACCAGAAACTGATCTTCTGATTAGCTCAGGTACAGCATGGCATTAACATGACTCCACTGCTTCTGGAAGCAAATGAGTGTCTCTACTTGGTGTTCTGCTGCCCCACCTCCCAGTTGCAGAGCTGGCTTGGATGGATCCAACGCAGTGCTGTCTCTATCCTCTGGGGAAAATCCCCCTGTAAAATTGAGCGGTTCTGCTCCTTATCAAAAGCCAAAGTAGAGAGAAGCCTGTGCTAAGGAATAGTTGCTGCTGAAGGTGATTCATCTGTGACAGGGCAATAGAAGCCCTTTCTTGTTCCAAGAATGTAGCTGGGTGAGGATCTTGACCTGGTAATATGCAGACAATAAAAAAAAAAAGGTCTTTGTGAAGGAGCTGTGTGAGATATCAACTTGATAAAAATATCAGCAAGTGCACCGAATTCGGTCTGTTTGCAGAGGGCTGGAGGTTGAGGCTTTTTGATCTTAATTTCATTCCAAAGAGGTGATAGGTACCCACTGGAGAGACAGTAAATGCAGATGGAAAAACAGGAATCTGCTGAAAACTCACGTTTGTGCTGCTTTGGAGGAAATGAGAGCTTGTGACACTGGCTATTTGTGTTGGACAAAATGATCTGCATAAAGGATAGGACCAGAATTATGAATCAAAACTGTTCTTTTTTTTTTTTCCCCTTAAACAATAGCAAAGTTTATATCGAATAATTCAAGTTCTGTGTATATGGTTCCATGCTTTCTGATCCCAACAGGGACTTGAAATGGAAATGCCAAACCTGGTATGCAGGGCATGATGGATCACCATGTATGCATAGGAATAAAAGGGTTGTCATTGGAAGTAATTTTGCGTTGAATTACACAATGTGTAATCCAATTGAAATCAGCAGAACGGCACAAGGTGTAATGTAGTGTGCAAAACGTGATCCATCGCATGCAATTCCGACAACGGGGATACTTGTACCACTCAGCTAAGTAATGTGCTCAAATTGAATTTGTGAAAGGTAGAGGGAGAAGAATTGTGAAGAATTGGATGTGTTGTATAATTGGGAAATATATAGATATATTTTAATATATCTATATATTTTTTAAGGGTAACTTGTTACCGTTTGCTTCATAATAGCGCTGGCAGACCCTTGAAATTTGGCAAATTCCCTCACTGGAATAGTGTGGGGCCAGCTAAGCCTGCCAGCCTGGGAGCTCTCCATATCCATTTTCCCCATTGACATGTGTCCCATTATCTAGTAATATTCCTAAATAAACTCCATGATCATCAGTAAATCTTCCTCACGCCTCCGACCAACGCACTTTCCCCAGGACAAGCTGCAGGTCTCCCACTGTTGTCCCTTGGCACAGTGCCCTCTGTTGCCTGCTGGAAAAAAAATTAAAAATTAAATTAAAAAATAAAATTTTCCATGCTATACCTTTGCTTAAAGAGCAGTAAATGTGGTAAGTCTTCCAGGAGTGGAGTGTGGGGAGGAAAAAAAAGTAGGTGTTGCGAGTGCAACGTGGTGTTTTTGGTCTGGCTCAAGACCGGCCCCTTTGCCAGCTTCCTGTCTAAGCTGCCAAGGGAGTTTATTCCAGGCTTGCCATATAGACATAAGACACAGTTATGTGGTTTCCTCATTACCTACAGTCTCTGCTGAGGATAAGGAAAATGCTATATAATACCTGTAAAACTTTTAAAAGACTGGGAAGTTGCCTGACGATGGTGTTGTCAGGCTGTGTTTTTGAGATAGAATCGACTGTCCAGTCACTTACTTAATGTTCTTCACTTTGAGGATGCCATTAACACACCATTTTTCATTGAATTCTTCCTGGTACTCATAAAAATTTGAAGCTCTATGTAAAACACTCTACCCTCCTCCACCTCCATTTATTTGGTGATAATCTGGAATAACTTTGTGCTTCCCGGGAATCTTATTTTAGATCTCTATCTAAATATAGATAATACTTCTCTGTACGTATAATATAGATGATAATGTTAGATGTAAATCTGAAATAGTAATAATATGCCGTAATTAACGCATTCAGGTTCTCTGTGTAACCTAGATCAGCCTATATAAATTACATTAAAGGCATTTGTAATGGCCACAGGCTGAGGTAAATGTAGCAGATACCGTGGTTCAGTAATAACAATTAAAAATCTAAAGTAAAAGTGTAATTTCTGGTTAACTCCTAAACATTCTCAGTTCTATTTTTCTTGCTAAAATGAGAACAGGAGTTAACATTTTGTGCACTCCGTATCAATTCACCACGTTCTTAAAAACCAACGTTTTCTTTTTAACATCTTCGTAACATTTAGGTGTAAGTAAATCTAACACCGCAAAATTTTGCAGTAAAATTCTGATGTTCTACCAAGTCACCGGTAGAGACGCTTGTTGACCACCCTGCTCCCTGAAAAGTGAGAGCTGTTACTTAAGGCAGGTCTACTCAGACCATAACCTGCATTCTGTCTTCTGAAGAAGGCTGCCTCATGCCAAAATTTTTGCTTTGTATCCCTAAGACCCAGCATCACTCGGCAAACAACCACCAATAAATGTTTAGTCAGGCTTTTAGTAATCAGTCATCTGACTCAATAACTCCTTCGTTTTTACGTTGATCAGGAGGCACTCAAAAAATCCAACAGAGCCTCGTCTGTTCTTTCATTAAACTAAAATCCTAGATCAATAGTACGATATGAATGGAAGAGTTGCCTGCCATCCGAATTTCACTCTGTACTCTTGATATGATATTGATAGGGGCTACCTGACCTCTTTGTGGAGCGGGAGCCGTCGTAGAAATGTTATTTCTGTGGTATTCTCAGGACATAGACTCTATAATTGACTACAGACATCTTAGCTTAAAAGCCATCTTAGAGTTTCATCCAGTCCTAGTAATACGTGCGCAGTCCCATGGGCTGCATCCAAAGATTATGCTAATTTTATTAGCAACTCCTCTTCCTTTAATTAAAACTGTATAAATTCCCACCTGGTCACTGTTGTGCCAACACCCTTCTTTCCATTTTTCTTTGAGTTTCTAGATAATCTGCAGGTTTGCGCTTCGAGCCCGATTTCCTGAGTTCTCCCTTGTACTTTTCGCACGAAATGACATCATTTTGAGAGATGAATGGGGTTTCAACTGGAGTTAAGGGGTTTGAGCAAACTTTTGGATCAAAGAGCCAAGTTTCTAAAGTCGGCCAAGTCTTTGTAGGAGCAGGAGTTGAAATAACTCGCTGTCTGAAAGCACCGAGTTACACACTGCTGTTCAAAATACCTGCGAGCAAGCTCTGTATTAACATTTACTTTACCGTGTTTATACCACCGAGCAGAGCGATGTGAATTCCTTAGTGGACTGTTAATTTACATGTTATACACTTTCAAATACTTTCAAAAGCAAATGCGAAGTGATTAGTAATCTGTTCGCATGCTCACAAAAAATGTTATTAGCAGAATGCCTTGGGCAGTGTGTTATGTTGACTAAAATGGATAATTTTACATTCGAAAACTGGAGCAACTGCCCCTGCCCTCAACAAATCTTAGGACCTGTGCAGATCTCCTGGTCACACCAGTTTTCTAAGCGTGTGTTGAGCTGAGAGGGGGAGGTAAGACCCAGAACTCCACCAAAACGCCCCAAGAGCGGTGATCTAAGGTTTGTGGTCGTTTTAACTCTTCGGAAAACCTCACTGAAAGTCTTCTGTGGAGTCCTGCAGTTTCAAATAGCCTGTTATCTGTAAAATCAACACAAGGAGGTGATCCTGGGATTTACCACTCATTGTGCTCACCTAGGTTTTCAAGTCTTGCTCTGGAGAAATCAAACCTGATTCTTCTTTTTGCTTCTGCACAACTTTCTGTTTCCAGCTGTGTGTGGTTCTGACAGAGCCCTGGACAAAATATACTCCTCAAAGAAGGGTTGAGGTGGTTTTGTGTTGTGTTGTTGTTTTTTTTTTTGTTTTTTTTTGTTTTTTTTAAGAGGACCAAAGACCACGCTGTTTAATGGCATTTGTCAACGTATCTCTTTTTTTAACTAGTGGTTTCCATGCCTTACCAACTCAAATATAACATGACACTTCCTCCTAAATGCCAGTTCCTCTGCCTAGAAGAGTTGCCCAGAAGTGTCTGCTCCTCAGTGTTTCACACCGGACTCATAGGATAAAAACCTGGGGTATTAAAGCCCAATAAAAGCAGTTGTGATATGAAGACTGCAAAAAAAGTCTGTGTGCTAGCTGAGTGCTGCCTGGATGGTTGCAACATACTCTCCAGCAATTTACATTTACGGCTGGGAAGTAAATGAATAAAGAAATGCATCATCATTTTCTTTTTTAGCACATGGGTGAATTATTTCACTGACACGGGAAGGGGTGTTCGTATCACATCGCGGTGCTTTGTGCTGGAGAAAAAACAATTACAGTGAATAAGGTAGAATGGCTCTGTTATTGCAGTACATAAGACTTTGATTACATGCTGCCAAGATTCATACCAGCCTAGTAGTTGTTGACAGATAAAGTAACAAAAATGAAACTCATTTATTTTTTCTTTATTGAGACCTCAAGGTAAAGCAAATTTTCAGTTCTTGTACTTACTACATTGAAGGAACAGAGACTGACAGTCAAAATGTGCCAGTCCAGAAATATAAATTAAACCTAGTTTCATATCAAAGTTTCATTTAGTCTCTGAAAAGGAGCTGCTGCTTGGATTATTTTTGATCCTAAACCAAATACACTGTAGACTACTATAGTGTATCTTGGATGAGTTAACCCCCGCGTACATTTAGTTGTTTGGTTTTTTTTTTAATTTTCTTGGATATAGATCTATGTCTATTCAAGCAAATTAAAAAATTTGTGATGGACTTAATTATCTGACTTTTTCTCTGTTGAGTAATAATTTACTGTGTTTGCAAACCCAACGACCACGGGGATGGTTTTCATAGAGTGTAGCACTTGCTGAAGGATGAATATATTTTGAAGGAAAAAGCCCTCCCTCTCCTCTTGTGTAAAACAAATTCTTCTGGCTTTTACTGGGAGTTCTTCTAGGCAGTTAGATGCTGCATTATTCCTTGATAAGTCTAACAAATGACTTTTTTTTTTTTTTTTTTGTTACGGTAAACTCGATTAGTTTCTAAAGAGTAGATAAAACTAGTTGTTGAAATGGAAAGTGCTAAAATGAGTGGTTTTATCCCATCAAAATCTTGGATTAGTTACCTAGCCCAACTGAATATAATTGCTGTTCAGATTAATGAGGCAGTATTTGAGTATATCCTCTGTAATTAAACACTTCTCTGGTTGAATACAGTATTAGAGATGCACCAGACGTTGAAACCTCAGTGGTGAAATTTAAAACTGTTGAAATTAGAGGGGTCAGCTGTGAAACACAAATTCCTCTGCAGCACGGGTAATTCACTTGTACACCGTGTTTCAAGAATAATTTGGCTCGTGTTGGGGATGCCAGATTTTTTTTTTTTTAATTTTTCGTATCTTTCCATCATCTTAATTTGAGAATTTTTCTCATTAGTTCCTGAGTAAAAGTAACATAAAGTGCACTTGTTTCTGGAATTACCTTTCCTGACCTTTCACAAGATGATAATTGCAGTACTAGTAGGCTTAGAGGACTTGTTAAAAAAATGAAGCTTATAAAGTAGCAAAAAATGCCCCTTTGCTTGCTGGTGTCGATTTCAAAATTAACATTTTGGTTCATGTGCTTCTAATAATCACTGACCCTTACTTCATGTGCTTTCCACAGGAAATGAATACAGCAGAAATTACTTTGACCCGTTGATGGATGAGGAAATAAACCCAAGGCAGTGTGGGATGGAGGTCAGTGAAGAAGGTGAGGCAGAATTAAGTATGTAATTTTGGTGTCAGAATATTATTTTCCATTCATGAAAATGAGGTGACAAAGATCACATATGCAGCTCTATTTAAATATTGAGGTTTACAATTTAAATATAAGCCTTAACTGATCTTCAACATGATAGGCAATGCACAGTCTTTCATCAAGGACGATGAGTTAATGGACAGGTGAAAAAAAAAAAAAAAAAAGTGAGGCTGTGCTGTATTTGCTCCCCTACCATAGCAAAATGAAACTCGCTCCAAGAATGTTGTCTGCACCATGTTCTCTTTAATTAATGAAGTTAGTCCAGAACTGAGTACTAAACTGTAGCTTTTGCAACCCTGCTCCGAAAGTACTTTTTGGAGAGCAATTTCATTCACACACAGAATCACAGAATAGTAGGGGTTGGAAGGGACCTCTGGAGAGCATCTGGTGCCACCCCCCCGCTCCAGCAGGGTCACCTAGAGCAGGGGGCCCAGGATTCCCATGTCCAGGCAGGTTTGGAATCTCTCCAGAGAAGGAGACTCCACAAGCTCCCTGGGCAGCCTGGACCAGGCTCCAACCCCCTCCCACCAAAGAAGTTTCTCCTCCTGCTCCCAGGGAACCTCCTGGGTTCCAGTTGGTGCCCGGTGCCCCTTGTCCTGGCGCTGGACACCTCTGAATAGAGTCTGGCCCCAGCCTCTTGATGCTTGCCCTTCAGCTCTTGCTCAGCATTTCTTACTGAGCTGAAGGCATGTTTACCTAACAGCAGGAAACCCCAGAGTCCATAAAAGGATGATTTTTGGTTTATTTTTACCAGTTTAGCTGATTCTTTTAGCTTTGCTGCCGATGCGCCACGGCGAGGAGTGGGAGTCTGTGACTCTGCTGAGCTGGGAGAACAGCAGTTGTGCAGAGGGAGGAGAGAGATTAAGCAGGAGATATTGTCTAGTGGAGGAAATTCTCCTTGGCTGTCATGGCTTTTAGATGAAAAAAGGGTGGGAACAGGCCTACCTGAATTTGCATGGACATAAGTAAGAACATCATCATGGAAATGAAGTGCTTCGTGGTGTGCTGGAGGCTTTGGCCCAGCTCCTGTTGTCAAGCTCTAAGAACCCCACAGCACACAAGACTCAGTCCTCCTGTCTCACCTTCCCAGCCTTTTGCTGCTCTAAACCTTGGGCTTGTTTGTGCTGCAGAGAATCTCTAGATGTGCAGTTGTAGCTAAATCTAAAAAAAAAATAATAAATTCTACTATAAGGTGTCTTGAAGTACCTCACTTCGGAAATTCATGAGAAACTTTGAGTAGATACGGAGGTTTAGGCTTCTGAGGCAAAAACTTGTGACTGAGAAAAGCAGGCTCTAATGAACATCAGTAACTTGGATTTCTGTGTGTTTTTGAAAAAACCCTCAATGTTTATCAATGGTAAATTATATCTGACCCCTACAATTTCCCCATTCAGTATATAGGACAGCAACATAATACCTTGGAAGGCAACTTCTGGCTCAGAGTTTTGAAGTGAAAGATTTTTTTCTTTTTTTTCCTGTTGTTACTGCCTTGGTTCATCTTACGAATAGGCTTTATGAGTCATGATATGCTTCATAAACAGAGGAGGAAAAGTGGATTAGATTTCTGTACCTCTACATGTGTGCCTAAAAGCATATATGGCTAGAGTGGTGACATAAGGATCCAGGGAAGTACAGTTTTTATTGGGAGAAAAATGTCATCTTGCTTGTGTTGAATAAGCTGGGTGGTGTACACTTAAAATTTAGTGGTTTGTTTTTTTTTTTTTTGTTGTTTTTTTTTTTTGGTACAGATTAGAGCTCTGAGAAAGTCCTGAGGGTGGGAGTGAAGGGGTGGTTTTAGGCACTCAGGCTAGGCCCGAGATCTGTGTGTGAACAGTTGTCCTTTGGAATTCCTCCTTTTTCTCCCCAGCAAAGATGTCACTCAAAGGCTGGGGTAACTCTTGCTTATTAAAGGTCGAATGGCAACGTTGCTGGCCTCAGGTTGGTTTTGTTGTCATCTGCGGAGCAGTTATAACGCTGTATTTACTAACAGCTCTGCTGAGAGCAAGTCTTCCACCTTGGAGATACTCAAAAGGTTATCTGGACATGATCCTGGGCAACTTGGCTCTAGGTGGCCCTGTTTAAGCAGGAGAGCTGGACCTGATGACCGCCAGAGGTCCTTACCCACCTCAACCAGTCTGATTTGGTGGCGCTAACAAACCAGGCTCACGTCTGGTTTCCTTCTTGCAGAAGCGTGAAGTACATGGAACTGTGTGTTGTGGATGGAGTTAAAAGGATGGTGACAACTGAAATCTGGTCCTCTGTGGTCATCCCCTGGTGTGAAACCGTATTTATTTATCTCCTCTTTCCAGCTAGCAGCTTGGCACTAGCAAGAGACAAAGACAGAATAAGATGAAGAAATCAGGGCACGCTTTAAAAGTCACACTCTTCTTGTGACTTACGCAAATCAGGCCCAATGCCCAAAGAGAATAGCTGGTGGAAAGCAAATCTTCAACCACTAACTCTATTATACAAAGTTAAATGTCATTTTAATGTGTTCATCATATGGGATTCTTTAATGGGTTATTCTGTGAAAATGAAGATATTGGCAATTATCTTTTCTATATTTGATAAATTAAATTTGTTCTGGAAATTTGTCTGAGTTGATAATGCCCTGAGAACAAACAACACCCCACTATGGATTTGCTTCCTCCCCCTCACCAAGGGAGCATTTGAGTGTTACACATTAGAAGAAATGGAATAGATTCTGTAGATGCAAAAGAGAGGTGCAGACACCTCCCTCTTTGAATGCTCAGCCTAACTGAAAAACTTGGTTCTCTGGATGTTATTGGGAATTTGAATGACTGACCAGCCACAAAATCAAAAATCATCACGTGCTGTAATGACAGCTTGCACTAGGTAATGTGTTAGTATTGTGGACAGCACAGGAACATTTCTAATAAAGATCCAAAATAACATTAGAAAAGAAATTACATACTTGGATTTTTATTTGGAGTCAAATAGAATTCATCTGGCAATTGGAATATAAATAGTCATTTTGACTAGTCTGTTAGAATTAGTAAACCAGTTTCAGTCCAGATCAGGATATAATATTGCTCACCATCTAAAAGCACACAATTATGTATTTTTTTTGATTTTAAACTTTCATAACTTAGAAGAAAATGACAGTCGCCTCTGCTGTGAAACCAGCACTGTCAGAACTATCTTGAAGTGTCAAATGGTTTCTCAACTTCTGTATTTTTATATCTTGATTTATAGTTTAAAATAGTGTTTCCTGAAATACTACTGGAAGAAGCAAGAGAAGTTTCACTGTTGGTTGTTTGTTGTTTGTTTGGTTTTTTTTAAAGATCCGGTGAAATCTGATGAGCAAATCCTTTATGATAAACTGATGAAGCTTCTAGATGAAGAAACCAAGATGCTGGACTTTCAAGGTAAATAACAAAATCATTTGTATAAAGAAAATTAAACTCTATTGAGTCTGGATGCAGGGAGGAGAGTGAATAATTCATCCCTTTGAACTCAGAAGCAAAAGTGACATTGATTTTCACGCGAGCCTGTAAGATCTTTTTCCCCAAATGTTTTTGTTTTGATTCATGGTTATGTGGTTTTAAGCGTAACTTAAGTGGCTGCTTCATTGCATGTTGAATTCCACTCTTATGAAAGAAGACTGGAAATATCATTGCTTGTGGGCTCAAAGCTAGATATCTAAACCCTTATTTAAGCTCGTAAACGGGTGGGCCATTTGTCAGACGTACAGGTCACATCACACGGTGTTGGAGGTTATCTGTGGAAGGTAAGAAAATGTTTTCTGTGGCTTTGTTAGAAAAGACAAAGTGATGTTCCATCTGCAGCAAAAACAACGAAGTGTAGGAGAAGAGATTTCTTCACCTCAAGCCAACAAGCCTTACTTTGGCTTTGCTTCTTTTTAAAGGCTTTATTTAACACCCACTTGATTCACGAGACAGCATTGGAGCTCCAGGAGCTGCAACATGGTTTAGGACTATGTAGATTGTGAGCAACTTTGTTCTAGAAGAGACAAAACGTTTTCATTTGCTTAGGGTTGGAAAAAACCCCTTGAACTGGCACTGGTTGTGCCAGTAACATTTTTGAAACCAGTTTTGTCTCATTTTAAATGCAAGGAAAAGAAAGTACAACCAGAAGGGCTGCAATAGGTGTCAGAGCTTGTCCAGCAGCTGAATTTCTTTTATTTTTCTTGCCTTGGGTGATTAAAATCCAGAAAAGGGAAGGATTTTCCCAATTAAATGAAACTTGTGCTGTCTCCACCTCTGTGTGTGTCCATCAGACTGTATTTATTTCTGCCTGCCTGTGTGTCTCCCTCCCAATTTTTGAACCTGTTGTTCACTTTCAAACCTTATTTTTTTAACAGAGAGCAAGTCTCACAGGTCTGACTTCCCTACCAGTTTTATGGAAGTGGGCAGCTGAGCAAAGCAGACAAGCATTATTAACGTCTCCACTGAAGGAAAAGATAATAAGGGAGTTTGGCCGTTATTAGACATCAGAAAATCCATAGAAAACTAGGATTCATTTGGTTCCACTCTTAGAGAACTGCTTCATTTCTTCATTTGACCACTGAGCTGAAAAATCACATAGTCATATAGACCTAATTAATAGATGATCCCCAAAGGAAAGGAAAGAACATGGCTCAGGATTCATATAATTGTATATTTAAAGCATTTTGTCGCTGAGTAACCTGTTGGTCACTCTTGTGGTACGTGTCGGTTCATATAAGGCAGCTTAAAAGGCAACACTGGTTGTTTTTTAAAGATGTAGACTGTATATTTATTTTTACCAAGGGATAAAATCTCTCAAACAATGTAAGATTGCGATTCACGCACATCTAAAAATGATGCTAGGTGAACACCATCAAAAATATTTTCTACTTTTTAGTACGTCGGGTAGTTCTAGGACTAGAGGGAATCGATTAAAACTGGAGATGGGTCGATTCAGATTGGCCATTAGGAAAAAATTCTTCCCCGTGAGGGTGGTGCGCCACTGGAATAGATTGCCCAGAGAGGTGGTGGAAGCCCCATCCCTGGAAGTTTTTAAGGCCAGGCTGGATGGGGCTCTGAGCAACCTGATCTAGTGGCAGGTGTCCCTACCTATGGCAGCGGGGTTGGAACTGGATGATCTTTAAGGTCCTTTCCAACCCTGACAATTCTATGGCTCTATTATGTTATTCTTTGGCAACAACTGAAAAAATTGAAGCCCAGTATTTTTTGGGTGTTTGAAACTGATGCAAGAGCCTTTGGTGAGGTACTTTTTTAGCTACAGTTTATAAACAGAATGTTCAAGAACCAGGCTGCCAAAATGCATTTTCCATGTGGGGTTTATAGCTGCTTTATACATTCAAACCCACACTGAGGTGAACCTACCCTTTAAATCCTCACCTCGGTATCTAAACTCCTGGTATCTGATAGCCAAATGCAGGACTAGTGAATGAAATTGCAAGGAGAGCCAAGCTAATACTAGAGAGGTTGTTTTAATTACAGCACAGCATCTACAAGCACAGCTTGTGCTAAGAAAGTGGTGATTTAAACTCCGTGGAAAGTCTGACTCGCATCGTGGAGGACGGCCGAGGCAAGGAAAAGATTGACTCACATGCTAACAGCTTGAAGCAGACAGTATTCAATTAGTTTATCACTCTATCAATGGATTTCTTCATACATTTTCAGCCATCACGATTTTAATGCCATGGTTGCTTTCGTAGAAGGAGGTGGAGGCTTTGGTTTGATCCAGCTTTTTGCAAAGCAGCAGCTCAAGCCTTCAACTTGGGTAGGTCAGTTCAGACAAGGAACAACGCAATAGTAACGGAGTTTCAGAGGTTTTACTGGAAGGAATAGACTAGCTGAACAACTCTTTTCTCTCCTTGTATCCGGCTCAGGCAAACGAACCATTTTCCCAACCGTGCTTTAATGAGCGTGTGTGTCTTTTCATCAGAAATTTTTCAAATCTGAATTGTAATTGATCTTTGTGTTTTTAGCTGTTACTTCCCTTGAAAAGGCTTTTCACAACATTCTCTCTCTCCTGCTCTTTTCCCACAAAACACGTGCTACTGAGCCCAGCGTCTTCCCCCAAAACCGCATTTGCTTGGCAGGAATTCTCATAAAAATGATAAACACAGGAAAGAATAAGGATATTTTGATGTATCGCTGCACGGTCGCCTTTGTGAGCTGAATATTTTTCTTTCTTTTATTTTTTTTTTTTAATATATAAGGACTATCTGTCTACACCCAGAGGATCCCAAGATAGGAATGGAGAGGATGAGAACTTGCACTGCTCCTGTGAAAGTAGTAAAGCAGCTGATTTATACCAGCTGAGCATATGGCCCGTTGTGTAAAGCGCAGCATCGAGGGGAACAAGCGAAGCTGTTGCTTCTGCTGTTGGCAATATTTCCTTTCCCAACTCTTCCCGGGTTTTCTCTCTCCTCCTTAACGTTACAGTAAATTTAAATGTAAATATTGTGTTGTTTTTTACAGTTAATAGTTGTAGGTCCAGTCACTTTTCATTAGGCTTGCAAGATGCACCATGAAAAGATCGTGTACCCTAAGGTAATGGTTTGGGTTGTTTATATCTACTGTACACTTCCCCTGACGTGATTTTTCAATGGTATCCTGTTGTAATTAAATTAAAAAAAACCCCACCCTACTTCCTGTGTGTTGGTGGCACCGAGGTGATTTAAGTACTTGGGAGGCTCAACAATTAAAGTCATTAAACAATGAGTAGTGAGCAAAACTGAAAATGTTAATAGCCTTAGTTTTATCTTTCCTTTTCTGGTCTTCATTAGAGAATGAGAGACTTCAAAGGGGAGTGAGGAAGAAAAAAACCAAAAAAAGTCTTTTAACTGCTTTTCATGTCTTAGGATGGACAAAGAGAAAAGCAAATAACTAGAGATGGCAGTTTCTTGCAGAGAAAGGCACAGAGAACTATAAAAACTTACACATAGAAACGGGAGGCAAGAAAGATAGTCAGATATGGGCAACCTGATATCTGTCATTTCCTAGTGATCCTAACATGGAAAAATGAGCAGAAACAGTTGTCTTTATTATTTATGATCCAAACTAGTATTAATACTGTAGCAGATACCAATGAGAAGATCTATTTTTTTTTTTTTGTTTTTAACATAGCATGATGAATTAAACTGGAAAAAAGAAAAAAGGGACATAGCTTCTCTTTAAGGTCAATTTTATGAATGGGATTTATTTTTCTATATGTGTAGCACATACCCTTTGGTTCTGCGTGTGTCAGCTGAGTGAAATCAGGGGAATGGTGAGCGGGGCGGGGAGCAGAACCAGACCCAATTACTTAGGCAGGAGCTGGGTGCACACACCTCAGGGAGGAATCCTGTCCTCTGAGGTGAGTGGAAGGAAGACGAAGTACTCGATGTAGCTCCACCTAAAGCTCCCTTTCAGTTGCAGTTACTTCTCCACTTCCTCAGGAGCGAAAGCCCGAGTTGTTCTGAAACCCAATTCCTTTAAGAGTTTTGCCCATGGGAGTACAGAGCACTGCTTTTTAAGGAGCAATCTTCACGTGTCAAATCTGTACCTCTAGCAGGTGTTGCTCTTGAGGAGAGTTTTCCTAGTAACAGCCCTTGGAACCTGCCGGTTGTTCTACGACTGCTGTTTCTTACTGTTCATTTAACGGCACAAATTGCTGTCTTGAAAATATTGGTGGGCCAGTCATGTTAGTTGAGAAGGTCCTCACCAGTGAATGACCTCCCGTTTGCTGAGAGATGATCTACCACTTTTGTTTCAAGCAGGCAGCGTCGCCGGCGAAGATTTCCCAGCCTCCGTGATGCCTGTCAGCTCCAGTCAGGCATGTGACCTTCACAGGGAGCTGGAAGATGAAGAGATTCCTTCATATATCGAACAGTTTGAGAGAGATGTTGGGGATGACATAATTCTGCTTGGCAGCTTTTCACTGGAACAGGTCAGAGTTAAGAACTAGAAGACAATTTTATCACTCGCTTCATAACATGATGCTGGCTTGTTAACCTTGTACACCCCAATTCTGTTTCACTGCCCGGCGATACGGATATTGAAAGAGGAAAAGATAACCCGTTTCCTTGGCTTGCTTTATGTGACCGGCACTTTGCTAAGCTAACAGCAGGACCTTTATCTTTGTCTCCGTTTTCAACGTGAATAAAAATAGATGGCCTTCATTGCTTCTTTCCTAAATAGTGGAGTGTCTCTGACTGCTCCGTAGTAAGTATTGCAATTGAGTTTCAATCAAGAGCCTAAGCTTAGGACATCTCTCTCTGCCAAATTTAACAGAAGGTTATTTGTCTATCAAGGAGCAAGTTCGGATTGGAGCCCAGAAGGATTTTATGTAGCAATAGTCGTTGCATGGAGGTTAAAATAATCCCTGAATTATCAGTCTGTTGTATTTTTCAGGGTGGTGACGCTTCCTGTCGTTTTCTTTTTGTCATTTCTTCGTGTAGAGAGACAAGGTCGGGTTGATGTTGACAAAGGCACGAGTTTTTGGGGCTGGAATGAGACTGGTGGGCACCTAACTACCGTTTGTCCCTTTGAAAAATCTCATACGAAGACTAGGGGACAGGAAGGGAGATTAATTGATGAATCTATCATTTTTAATTAGCAACATGAGAACAGCGCACTGGCTCTGATGGTCTTAAAATAGGTTATCCAGTGACTGATGGTGATCTAAGCTTTCTTTGATTTTCAGAGGGAGTTTTTAGAATTTTTTTCACTGCAGGACTAAACTTCATCATTGTCTTCTGGATGTTGGTGAGGGACACGATTCCTTTCCTTGCTGCTTTCATCTAAATCCTTCTGTAGCTGTATTTCATTCCTTCTGATTTATTTTTGGTAGCTGTGTGCATCACACACAGGAAGTGATCTGAGGAATAGTGTTCAGAGAACATGAAATGGGAGGAAAACATGGGGAAAAGGACTTGGATGGTACTAAGAGTGTCATCTGCCTTAAGGGACTGATGAAGTCAGAACCTGGGAACAGGTGAACAGAGTGTTGCACCTTTCCAGGAGAATTTATGATACACTGAGAGTTCACGTTTAAAGTTTGGGCTGTTTGGATTCATGAGCCTCTGTGACACCTGCGGGAACACAATAGATTTGTCAGTGCTTTGTTTATCCTCCCTCTAAACATGGTCACTGGGAGGTTGATCATCTTGCTTGCACTCTTTTTGGAGGTGTTCAGCAAAACTTTGGTTTCTTAGACAAGAGCAAACAGTCTGGTCATCTGAAAGCAGCACTCTGCATTTTAACTGACAACTGCATATGTGAATCCACATGTAATGCAATATAATACTGCTTTTCTTTCTTCTTTTCTTCCAAAAGAAACAAAATCTTCGTGTAATATCATTGAATGGTTCTACCATGAGCTTACTGATAGGGACTCTATATATACTGCTCAGAAGAGGTCTTGAATATACCTGTATTTTCTGTCCATTCCTCCCACACGTCTCCAACTCCACTTGTCCATTCTCTGTTCAGGGATTTCATCATACTGACTGTCAGCTGCCACAGCTGCATCCTGCAATGTGGAGGGTAACAAAAGGGTCACTGTAAAATCTATATTATGATCTTTCTATCAGTGATGTCTACTTCCATCCTTCCCTTGGAAGCACCTAGAAATGGTGCGCTCAGCCTCCTTGAACAGAGGAACATTGGAAGTAGGAGCTCTTATGTCATATTGGTATTCAGACATCTAAAAAGAATGTGAGCAGGCTGATTCTTCTTTAACGGACCTTTACTCTTTCGTCTGTGGATGTGCCCCATCAGCTTTGGTAGCATTGATGTCTTTCTGCAGCCGCTACAGGTTTGGTGTTAGGCTCTTGCCATGGTCTTAAAAATTTGTCACCACCATCTTTGGGATGCTTCCAGGTTTTGTAGCTTGGATGTATGTTTCTTGGTTTGAAACAGTCTTTTGTTTGCTGCACGACATTTACTTCTTACTCAGAAAATGCTCCTTTCCTTTCCTTCTGCAGGTTTGGTGAGTAGCAGATGTACTTTAGCCAGCGTAGTTTATGATTAGTTAATTTAATCTGCCATAATGACATAAAGTGAGCCTGGAACAAGCTTCTATCAATTTTGCCGTTAGAGGTAACATAATATTTTCAAATGTCTACCAAACTGAGTAATTAACTCTCGAGCTGAGCGAAGGAGGCTGAAAGACATCCCTCTCCCGCTCCTTGGCTTTGACCAAATGAAAAAAAACCATGGGAGCCCAAGGGTTAAAACCAGCAAGTGTGAGTTTACAGCACATGCGACTGGTTTTATAAGCGAGGTTCAGAAACACACTTGAGTTGCTGCTGCTTCTTTTTAGGCTGCCAAAAAGCCTCTCCAATGAGGCATCTGATTTGCACTGGAGTTTTGCTGGCAGCATTGGCATGAAGAGGACAGCTCTGAATTAAATGTCTGTCCCTTAGTTCATTGCTTTTCTTCTCTGCTTTGTAGCTTTACAGTAAATGGGTGGCTTTTGTTTAAACAGCAGCTCAGTGCATGAGATCACCAGGATCAAAAGTTTCTGAAAAAGCAGATGCACTTTCCAAAATAATAATAATTTAAAAAAAAAAAGGGGTTGTGTAAGATTTTAGCTGTGGAACTTTAAGCAGCGTTGTTACTTACATCATGTTCTGTTTTGTAAACGCAAAAGCTGATAGTTGAGGTTGGCAAGAAATATATGAGGGGAGATCTGAGAGATTCTTGTAAAGAAAGCATTAAGCAGATGTCAGTGTTCTGTTAACAAACACATTAAAGAATATTAAATTTGGAAAGCAGCACCGTTTCCTGCGGCCTACCATGTAGGCCTACGGATTTCAAAAGCCCCAGTGACATTTGCTTCTAATCAAGGAAAATAAACTCTACTGAGAGAAAATCATAACTTTGGGACTGTGTTGTGGTAGAAGCTGAGCAGGTACATCCGAGGCCGGGTATGCGGAATGCCGCAGAAAACCATCTGTCAGGAGACAAGGCAGGAACACATGCTTGTGGGCAGAACTTGGATCTTTCAGATCCGAGAAGGATGTAAGGAAAGATCTGATGTAATGCTGGCTTAACGTGTTTGATTAAAGGCAAGATGCTCTCAAAACATGAGAGGCTGCTGAGGATGAAGCAAACACTGGTGATTGAGGGGAGGTTGCACTTGATGGGCCTTTGGCAACATACTCTTGCCAGTTATTAATTCAAATGCCATGAAAAATACCAGCTCTAGGATTTTCAGCTGTTTCTGAACTGAGATAATAGAAGTGACTACTCATTTTTGTGTAGGTTCTCAGAAAAAAATAATAATAGGGCGATTGGAAGGATCAGTACCACCCTACCAGTTTTCTGCTTGGCCATCCTCTTCCTGCAACTTGGTTGGTTTTCTTAACTAAAAGTAATTTGTTCACAGCCTGCATCTCTCTAGACAAGATTCACCTCCTACATTTAGCCCTCTGTGCTGGGCATCACACCTTGCAGGACTTGATCATTACAACTATATAATCAGTTTTCATCCATGACCTCAATGCAAATTACTCAAGAGCCTCTGAAAGTAAAGTGCAAGTTCTGCTCTTCAGTACCAGCGGTTGAGTTATAGTAGTAAGAAATGAGCTATTTGTTGCAGGTGGATAGTAATAAAATGTTGCCTTTCAACAAGAGATTTACCTTTTGGTTAAACAGAGGTTACTGCCTCTGGGCATTACCTTCTTACAGGGTCAATATCATCACTGCTCTGTCTCCTTGCCAAGTCACAGCAAGATCAATTTATATGATGATGGAGTGATCAGTTTTCCTTTGGTTAATGGTGGATAACACGTGGGTAAAATTTGGTATGAGGTAAGATGATGACAAATCTACTCTCCTATCAGGAATGTAAGCAGCGGGATCAGGCCTTGGTCACATAAAACACCAATGCACATTGGATAATAATGGGGTAATACTGTTGTTTATATCCTGATGGTACCTGCAGACCTACCCCCATCAAAACCATAACCTGATGAGTATTGCACAGTCCTTTGTGATTGTTCTCCATGAGTGAAATATGAATATGTGCACCTAAGAGCAATGCAGAACTGAAGGTGACTTTTCCTCAGCCGAGACCTCGCTACTTCTTTCTGACATTTGCCAAGATTTTAAATGACTGTCTTGTTCAAATAAGTATTTTTTTTGTTTTGCTTTACTGAGAGTGGTGGGTCAAGCATACAAAAGCTGGCAATGTTTCATTTACACCATGTCTTAAAGGTGAGTGTCTTCATTTTAGGTAAGCTACCTATATGCTACACTCATCTTTTGAGTGTCAGGGCATCTCTACAGTCTCTTGGTATAATGGTTTCCATTTCATTTGTGATACTGTAGGAACTACAATGTCTCTGTATTGTAGAGGAAGAGCAAGGGCACAGGTAGTCTGAAATCTACATGAATCAGAAGTGCTTAGCACCTAATTTCCTTTTGAAATCCCTCATCAGGCAAAGCTCATCGGATTCATATTCCTACCAGGTAGACTGGTCTTGGGCTGGTGAAAAAGCACTTCACCAAAACACATTTCAGGGGAAAAAACACAAGGTGAATTTCCCAAAGCTTGGGTTATCAGGCTTCTGGAGCTTGGACTTCTGATATCCTGCCTAGCGAGTGTCCGTGGCACCCAGGTGTGTGTCAGCACCCACCCAACTGACCCAAAGCCTCACCAAGATGCCAGTGTATGTAGCTATGGGACTTCTCTACTGCGTAGGCTGTCAACCTGAGATGTCTAAATATTTTTACTCTCTCAGGCTTACTCCTGCTTCCTCAGTGGGAAGCCTCCAAATTTCTAAGATTCCTCCCTCATGGCTTCTGGACACTGAGATAGACACACTTTTTTTATAAAGAAGTGGAGGGGATAGAAGAGGGAGCATGGAAGTGAATGTCAACTTCAGCAGAATGGTGGAAAAGCTGTTTTATATGTTTTTAAAAGGCCTATCACTGTGCTGTCTCAATACCTATAACACTACTAGAGCTGCTCTTTTTAATTACAGTTCTCTTTGGATTGCTTTGTTCAGGAGTTATGTGGATTTTTAGTTAGGTAAATATTTAGACAGAAGTCGTGAAAATCTTCTATGCTTCTTACATTTTTCACTAAAAAGGAGCTATTTTAGTTTTTTTCTTGTGTTCTTTCACTCTTCAAGATCAGAGGGGTAATTAAAAAACTAAAGTAATTCTTGATATTCTGTTGAGCTAGAACAGTGAATCCTATAGCTACTGTAAATGATGATACTGCATTTGCTGCTGCTTAAGGTAATCTGACTGGTCAGCTCTCTGGCTCATTATCCTAATATAAATTCCAGTAAGGAAGTCTATTTCTATGGTTCAATAAACAGAGGCAATTGGAAAGATTCTTCAAAGAGAATCAGTGATTGCCAAGTCCTGTGGAAGTTTAAGTGGCCTCATCGAGTACTGACCACCTGTTACAAGAAGCAGAACTCAAATCAAGATTGTAGGGAAGTGAATATTTGTGAGGTATAGAGGCACAATCCTCCAAAAAGAATACGAAAACAAATTTTAGCTGCTTGTGTATTCTCCAGAATTACTTTTATTTTTAATTTTTTTTTTTCCCCAGGGAGGTTTTGTTTGTATTTTTTTAATACACTTGGAGCCAAACTGCAGTGACAGATGTAGCTGAGTCTACTCTCAGTTAGCTTTTACGACAGGAGACTCCTTAGCAGCATTAATAGACTACACGGGTTTTATGAGCTACATGTAAATGAATTGCTCTGAATGTTGTAATTTTATTTTTTTTTTGGTTCTGCAGTCTGACAGTAGAACTGAATTCTTTGAGCAGGGTGCTGGGTGGTGCTTTTGACCTGTACTTCATAGAACAGATTAAATCAGGTGGGAAAGGACTAGACCTTTGGAGGCTGTCTGGTCCAACCTCCTGCTCAAAGCAAGCCTAAATTTGAGGTATATCAGGCTTTCCATATCGAGTTTTTAAGGGCTTCAAAGTTGTTCGTGCCAGTTTGTTAGTGTGAAACATAAACAAATTTCTCCAAATTCAGAGGTGTAGAAATACTGGGAAACGCAGTTCACTGTAACAGTCCACCTCTAACTTCCTGCAGGGAGGTGGAGCGGGATGTGTGCTCTGTTCTCCACAGAGGAAAATCCTCAGGAATGGCAACTTGTCATTTCCACGGTTGTATTCAAGACAGTCATACAGTAAAGTGTGCTGAAAACATTATTTCCCTCTCTGCAGTTTTCATATACAAATTGCAAGTGAATGGTCTCTTTTAATTGTACAGTCTTCAAGTGCACAGAAAACAGAAACTGGAAGATGATGTGAAAGTCAGTACAAGTGGAAGTTATCGGGGAAATTTGAAGACTGTGTTTTTAGATGGCAATTCTGGAGACAAATTTGGGAGGCAGTGCTTTATTGACAGTCAGGAGGAAAAAAAAAAAAAAAAGAATGGAGACTCAAAGTTGGGATAGAATGTAACCTCAGGCTTAAACATCAGGTTTTTGGGGGCTGGAAGAAGCAAATTAGTTATTTCAACTCAGGTTTCCCTATCTGCGAAACAGGCTTAAAATTAGATGCCTGCTTTAGGGAAGAGTAAGAGGATTAAAGGAGTAAAGTTTCATGAGGGGCTTTGAAAAGGCTATAGAAATAATAAAAAACATTCTGTGCTGCAGTTACCCAACGTTTTGAAATTGAGGAAGAACTAGGGGGAAAAAAAACACGCACAGAAAAAAAAAAAGTCTTGGTATTTCTGACTGATATTTCCTTTCAGTTTCTCTTCAGTTGTTTGTGCCGTGATTTGCTGTCAGCATCTAGCAAGTGGGAAAGATTCTAAAACCCTGAAGTTTATTACATAGCTTATGGACTTTTTTTTTTTTTTTCTGTTGTAAACTATTTCTTTTAGATGCATAGCTTGGCATAGTTCACTTGATTTCCACTAGCATTGCTCATGCCACGTGAGTTTGTACTGGAAGGGAATATATTCCCTAATAAAATGTTGTTAGCATCTTCTGTTTGATTTTACTACTTAGGCTAAAACTACCTGAAGCTTCTTAGTAGCTGGTGATTTCTGGAGACATCTGCACTTGTAGAGCTTTGACACGCTGGTGCATTTCTGCTCAAAGTCTCTTTATCAATGGCAAACACCATTCCAGCGTTGTGTATTTTCGTACTCGGCCGTGGCTGTCAGGTGCTCTGATAAATGGCCTTGCATACGCTTGCAACAGTCTGTAGATTTTGATGAGGACATCAAAGCTTTGTGACCTTGAAGCTACATCTTCTCAATTGTGAAATAAGAAGCATCTGAAGGAGTACCTGAAGAAACTACAGGTGATCCCTCTGTGAACAGCAAGGCAGGAATGAGAAGCGAGTCCTCTGCTTCGAGGCCGGAGAGGCAAAAATCTTTATTCTGCAGAAGCTGGGCAGCTCTGCAGCAGACTTCCCTTGAGTTTCTGTAGTGCATCTGAAGCAAAGTGATTCAAGTTCTTTTAATCGGTTAGTACTATCATCTTGGACCAAAAATCGGAATGGAAACATCTCTGAGTTTTGGAGCTGTTCAGGTCATTCTCCCACCTACTTTAAAGCCAAATCTCATTTCCATAATTGTTCAAAATAAGCATCCTTAATATATGTGTCTTATAAAAGCTTCCACCTTGGTAGCAGGATACAGCCCTCCCGTGCTGACTGGTAGCTCAGTCTTCGCTGTCTTGTTAGAGATTACTCAGTGCTTTACAGATCTATCAAAATGATCAGCCTGTAATGTTGTCACTAAAAGTATTTGGGTTACTCAGAGTAATAAGGCTGTAGCATGATTAGAGTAAACCTCACTTTGTGCTCTGTGGTATCAAAAGAGAATACTGAGTGCTGTTTTTTTTCTCCTAGTTGTTACAAGTGGCTCAGTTGTCTTAAGTTTTTAATTTTATGCTCATGAACAGTAAATTGGTTTAATTTTTTTATTTGGAAGGAAAGTCATGGCAGGGACAGGGGCTTGTTTTTTTGCTTTTTTTTCATTGCCTTTTAAAAGCATGTCTGAGAGTTTGTGGCACATTTTTGGCAGCATTCACTGTGAATAATATTATCGTGTGTTTGGGATTTTGACACAACTTTACCTTCTGGTTTGTGGCCGTCTCAGAGACAAGGTCACCCAAATTCCAGCAGGCAATGGCCAGTACAATTTTCAGAGCAGATCTTATGCATCTACTAGAGTCTTTGCTTACCTCTTAATGCCTCACTACTCTGTGACCTTTCTGTAGTTAACTTGGAGAAGATAAACCTCTGAAAATATCACTTTGCTTGAAAGGAACGTTAACATTTCTTGTGGTATTTTTATTTTTTTTTCGTTATCTGAAATGGTGGGTTTTTTTTGTTTTTTTTTTTTTGACTTCTTTTGTGGTCACACAGACTGTGAAGGAGCAGGAGTAGGTGGCACCAGTGGGACTAGAGCCATGGGCTTTGTTTCTAGTCTTGCTAACACTGCTCCATCAGCTCCAGCAAGTCACTTTTCACTGACATCTCGCTTCTCCCACTTGTAAAACTTGAGTGGACAGGTAAATCTTTTATTTGGGCATTTATGACTGTAAACACACCACGACCTGCGTTGTGAGGCACCAATGTGATTTCTTAAGGAGGGGAACAGAGGGGAAGCGCTGGGATCCTCTGCATGTGGGATTTCTGTGGATGGACAGTGGGAGGCTACAGGAGACCCCATGGGTGGTGTCTCCACACTGCCTCTGCTGCACCCCAACCTGGTGAGGAGGATTTGTGGGAAGGTGGACTCCTCAACACTCTTTGCAGGGTGTATAATTTCATCAGGGCCAGGGTTCAACTGGCTGCTTCAAATCTCAGTGGGACGAGTACGTCACCAGAAGGGTGTGTAATACCAGTACTAGAACTGACCAAAGAAGGGAAGGTAAGTATTGTTTCTAAATGCTCTGGTGTTGCCAAAGAACAGAAACCAAATTCCTCTTGTCTTTAAAGTTTTGTTGAATTTTGTGGAATTTCTCCTAAGAGGAAGGACTGGGTTTGGGCGAAGCTTTGTTTGAATTTTTATTTTTTTTTTTTTCCAAATTGAAAATTACTATAGGAATGAGTCCTACCGTTTGTGGAGCAGTTTGACAGTGAAAATAGCCAGTCAGCACTGATTAATAGTATTGAGTCACGTACTTGGGTTTGTCTGCTGTAGAAACAACAGTTACCATTGTGTGTCTCTAGGCTGAGCCCAGACTGAAAGGCTTTTTTTTTTTTTTTTTTTTAAAGTTCTGGTTTTGATCACGCTCTCTGAAATCAGTGGATGGGCTGTTTGTGTAGCTCTCTGAAATCAGAGGATGGGCCGTTTGTGTCATTAGACCTCAGGAGAGCTGATGAAGAAACCGAGAAAGAGGTGTGAAGGAGCTGGTTCACAGCTAAACAGCACCCAGTATCAGGATGGGGAATGGGATGAAGTGATGCTGTGCTTCAGCCCTTCTGCCTTCAGACAAGGCCCTGCTTTCTCCAGTATGTCCTAGGAGAGCTCTGAAGGATATCCAGTGGTTCCCAGGTTGTAGTCACTTTTATTCTGAAGGGACCCTCATAGAATGGTTTGGGTTGGAAGGAACCTTAAAGACCATCTCGTTCCAACCCCCTGCCATGGGCAGGGACACCTCCCACTAGACCACGTTATTCCAAGCCCCATCCAATGTGGTCTTGTAGCCAAACCACATTTCAGTGCCTTCTTGTTGGGAACACCCATTGCCAACAACGGGTCATTCTAACAGTCTAGACGATGCCGGTGTGAGGATGAGAAAGAAGCGCGTGACGCTGTGTGGGATGGTATATGCCATTGAGAAAGAGCACTTGGGTTTATTCCAGGAAATCTCTGATTCAAGGGATACTGCAGCAATGATTAGTGCACATTAAAGAAAAAAAAAATTATATGGGCTGCTTTGTTTTTGAAAACTTAGACATTTTTTCCTCTATTAAATTGCTTCCTGGTGATGGAAATGTTTGGGATTTCTTTTTTTTTTTTTTTTTCCCTACTGCATCTACTTTCCTTTAGCTTGCACACCCCTGAGGTAATTAGTGTAGGTTAAAATTTACATAACTGACTTTGGGGTTTTGCAAATAGGAAAGATGGAAATTTATTCAAGGTGGTGAATAATTCATTTTAAAGCAAGTTTCCTGGTTGTTTTTTTTTAATCATGTAGAAGATGTATTACAGACTCATAGAGGTTTTCTGAATAGGACCCTAAGCATTGAATTTTTGATGTATTTTATTTCTTAGTGTAGGTAAAGAAATATTAACCATGACTCATTGCACTTTTCCTGTTCAATAAGATTTGAATAAACCTAACAAATTTATTAGGTAGATGATAGAGCTTTTAAAAAATTATCATGACACACTGTGACAAATATTTTACTAAGATCCAGAAGAAATAGTTTTAAATCATATTCCCATTGCCACTTCAGAGGCAGAGAGATGGAAAGCAGTGCAGTTCATACAGAGAACCCCAATTCATGTTTTCTTTTGAATATTCATTATTTAATTAAGATTAGGAAGATAAACAAGGGGATTGGACAGCTATGGGAGTCTGGTAATATAATCAATTTGAAAAAAATAATTCTCTACTTCTGGCTCAATGTAAGTTTGAAGTAGTAATGTCTGAATATTGTAAGATTACAACTACTTGATATTTTATATGAAGTGAGTTTTCTACTCACTTGAAGTGAGTTGATCTTCCTTGCCCACCTCAAAATTTGCTATCCCAGCCGTTGCCAAATTACGAAGCAAGTCCTCCTCCCACTTTCTGATCTTTAACCACCTCAGCCCAAAATTTTAAACCCCTTCCCATATGCCACCAAACTCTGGAAACACCTGATATCTTTTGGTCTATAGGTTTTGTCATGAAACCTTCTCAAGGTGTTGTAAAAATAAGGAATGTAGGGCTCTAGCGTATACAAATATATCTTGTACTGATCAAGCTTTTAAAACAAGATCAGAACTCCAGCTTCCCTTGGAAATAATGGAGTAAACATGGAAAAATAGATGGTATATTATGTATGGTTATATAATATATGTACCTTATATATAATATATGGTAAAAAAGTTATGGAAAAAGGCAATGTAATCAAGTAATGGTGGCCGAAATTCCTCATTGCTTCTGAAAAACTTCAGAAAATTGCATGTTTGTGGCTTTTATTTCCATGTTCTTTCTGTACAGTTGGAAACAAACTATAAGGTTTTTTTCTTTTTCTTTCTTTTTTTTTTTCTTTTTGGCATGTGTGACCCAAAGCTCCGCAAGGAAGTCTCTCACCACAAGAGGCAAAAGTTGCAAGCCAGGATTCGTGAACTTTTTCAAAGGTAGGTCGAATAAGGGCTACTTTGTACTTCTATCTACTGTGCTTCCCTTCCAAAGGTCTTTGAGTGCTTTACAGATACTAATGAGTGGAACTTCTCCCAAACAAAGGACCTCAGGCCTAGAAAAATTAAGCCTGTGCTTTTGAAAGAGGTTTCTGTTTTGGATACCTCGGTTTTCAGATACCCAGCTTGGGCTGCAATTTTTAAGTGCTCCGCACAGTGCACTTCAAAAGGTGACCAAATGGCTTCTCCCAGCACCCTTCATCCCCGCCTCTGAATTACCCTTAAGAGAGTGAAGGAAGTATGAATTGGAGCAATGTTTTTTGTGACCAAGCTGCACATGACCTTGAGAGAAATACGTGCATCAAATTACCTGTAAAGGAATGAATGGAGGGAATAAATAATCCTGGTGGATACAGCCAAGGAAGCTGTGTTCTGCTGTGACAGCTGATGAGCACACTGGTGAGCACAAAAAAAAGGGGCCCAACTTCACTGAATAAATTATCCTCTTGAATCTAATACCCAGGAAAAGGAGGGAAAAGAGAAAAATGGTGCAACTCGAAAAGAGATCGAATGTGGTTATTTAAGTGTTTGATGTTCAGTAATGAAAACTGTTTACCTTCATAATTGTGTATTAGCAGCTAATAAAGGCAATAGATACAGTAGTTTAAAAGTAATAAAATCGACAACAAAGTGTATTTAATTTTAAATTGAATTGCAAGCAAATGGGTGTCCTAATGAACCCCTGTGTCAATGCGACTCTAACCAAATTAAGTGAAATAACTTCTATCATGAGAAACTAAATAAGTGCAAAGTTCCAAACAGACCATTCTTCTCCAGGAGAGAAGTTAACTTCTTGGATGTCTCAGCTCTACAAATTAGCAAGTGCCATTCAAGAGCCGTCTTCTGTTACTTCCACTTAAGGCAACAGGACTTAATTTGGCTAGGGCTAAGGGTAGATTTCAGAGGTGGTTAAGTCTGTGCTGGTTGTATTCAGTCCTTAACATTGCAGTTTTGCCCTTAGTTCCCACCAGTCCTGACTTGGACAGATTTAAGTTGGATATTAGGGGAAAAACCTTCCCTGGGAAGGCCTGGCCCAGGCTGCCCAGGGCAGTTGGTGGAGTTGCCATGATCCCTGGAGGGGTTTTCCAAGCCCTGGAGATGTGGTGCTGAGGGACACGGCTTAGTGATGCCCTGACAGGGATGGAGGAATGGTTGGACTCCGTGATCTTAAAGGTCTCGTCCAGCCAAAGCAGTTCTCTGGTTCTTCTTGAGGCCATTTCTATGTAGATAATGATGCTGAGTGGGGACAGAGGAATTGCTCACAGGTCTGTGGCTGGTGAAAGATGGGATGGAATTGCCAAAGTAACGCAGCTTTATAGTGCTTATTGTAAATGTCTGAGTTTTGCATTTGCTGCTGCTGTGTCCTGGGGACAAGGCTTTCTCCATAGGGTACCTCCCGTGCCTTTGGTGCATCCTGGGCACTAAGCAGGACAGTGTTGGGTTATCCTGTGTTCTTAAATTCTTTGCTGGTGTTCTGTGTTGCTACAGGGACCTCTCTTTTGTTTTTTTTTTTTTAAAAAATGTTCAAGTTGGTATAACTATGTCCAGAATTACTTAATACAAGAAGTTAACACACAAATGCCAAGGAAGGTTCACATGCAGCTGAAATCTTGTGTGTGTTTATGCATGTGTGTGTATATTGATATGATTTATATATAGTTTTATATACAGCATAAGGTCTTTTAGAAGATTTATGAATTACATAAGATTTATTTATAAATCTGTGATTTAAAAAAAAAGAAGATATTTCAGGATTTTTTTTTTTCCCAGTGTTTAAAGTAACCCAATCCCCAAGGAACCAGCAGTTTCCAAAAAGCTCATTCCAGTTTATCGAAGATGACAGTCAATCCTCGAAGTGTCAACAGAGGCAATGGCTTCCTACTTGAATATTCTTAACTTAGAACCCAAGCTCCAGCACCAGACAGAGCTGATTATACATGGGTGGTGAAACTTCGAGATTCCTCAAGCCGTTCTGTGGCACAGACCAATGAGTACTGGTTGTTCTACCAGGACTGTGACTGTGGTTTTCTGGGTTTTTTTTGAAGCATAGCCATTTCTCTGCTTTAACACACAGTGGTTTTTCCTGGGTGCCCTGCAAGGTTTACGGTAGATTCAAGGAGAACATCAAGTTGTGATCTGTTTCCAGTGGCAAGTGCTTTCCGTGTCTGCATTGTAGTTCATTTCTTTCCAGTTCTTCTTCCCTCTCTAACTGCTGCAGAGTGGGAAGTGAGCCACTGAAAGCAGAGGAGGATGAATGTGAGGAAGAAATGGCAGCCAGCTTTGAGAACTTCCCAGGTGTGACTACCAGATTAAATGGAGCGGCAGGACCTTGTGGGAAGGTGAGGTTCTCCATGAGCTCTCTTTTTTCCTGATGCAAACTGCTAAATTCATAAATTCATAGGATGGTTTAGGTTGGAAGGGACCTTAAAGATCATCTAGTTGACTAAATGACTGGATCAGTCCCATTGCGTGATTATTTCTCTTTTTTTTTTTACTTTCCTTTTGATAGTTCAAGAGGCAAGAATTGAGCAGGTTTCAAAACAGGCTTTCCAGCAGAAATAACCCTGTGCTTAAAGAGAATGTCTAAAGCTATTAATGATGAATCATTTGGGCATGGCAAGAGTTCTTCCAAACAGTTTGTCAGCGCTGGCCAAGCAAAGTCTTTCAGCAGGAGATGAGACAGCGATGCCACCATGCAAATGAGACAGGCTTGAAATATGATGAATCTTCTATCTCCTTTTCGTACTCGACTGACACTCGCTTTGAGGGAGGTTGTAAATGCAAGAGAGATTGTGGTATAATTCCTCAGACTGGCGTTTCTGCCCCCCAGTCACTATTCGATTATCTTCCAAATTGCTGTGTTTCAGAGAGATAAAGATTTTTTATGGCTTGCTGACTTGAAACAACCAGAAGAGCCAGAAAAGAGATGGCTAACCGGCCATGCATAGTAATTCCATTGGTAAATGACAAAATCTTTGTTTGTATGACATTTCCAAAATTACTACAGAAGATGAATCTAAAATACAAAATGTCACATTTGGCATGCAAAACTATCACAATATATTTCAGTATAAAATTCATAGAGGCGTTTAATTTAGAATGTGTTTAATAACGAAGTCTGCCTGCATCAGTAATCCTGCCTTGAGGTTTAAAAAGATTGTCTTATTTATTCACATAATGTTAATTTTTTTATATATGATTCAGAAACCAAAAATATTAAGGTTAAATCTTCATTGTTAATTAAGATTTTCTAATTAAGCTGAAAATAATTGTCATTCAGATTAGTTGTTAAGTATGGTTTGTGTTGAGAGACAAAAGAAGTTTAACAAATTCAACTGTTTATTTAACTGCTTAATTTAATTCCAGAAGCTTTCTATCTATATGGAAATATGCTATCTCTTCCAAAATAAATCCAAGACAGGATTAAAGAAGAGATTATTAGCTACTGTAGGCTTAAACAGTGAGACTACTAAACCTGGCAGTCAAGGTAGCCATTTGATTCTGAAGTGTGGCCTGGCTTCTTCTGTCGCGTCGCATTAGAAGACGACCCGGAGCTGATATTTTCTCAAAATAATGGAAGAAACTGACTCCTTGGAAAGGGGGAAAAAAACCAAACCATTGCTGATTTGAGGCAATAAGTAATTAGTGCAGAAGCAGTTTTCTCCACTGAAGTCAGCACTGGAGTCAAACTGGGACTCCCTGTGATGTGCCTGACTCTGCAGGTGGCATCTGCACAGCGCTGAAGTTCCTGCTGGTGTGGTGGGACAGACCCAACGCCTTTACTTGGGCAAGATGGGTAAGGATGGTGGAGTCGTGTCTGTTCTGTAAGCTGAGCATACCAGGAAAGCCCCGGGAAAGGCATTTCTGATCCACGCGTACAGCATTTATTCCATACTAAACTTTCTGTAGCTCCAGACAACATCTTGTCAACGGCAAGCAGCAGATGTTGCCTTTTGTCTGGACTTGGAAGAAAGGTGCCTGTGGGGAGTTGTTATTAAAACTCTACACGTGTTGCACTTTGATTACTGTTTTTAAGAGAATCTGATTATATGATAATCAGAAGGTGAAAGGAGAGTCTGCGTATGACACGGCACTAATAGCTTTGGCAAGGCTAATAATTAGGAGAAGAACACGGCCTGGCCTGTATTTCACTTGGTGCCTGCAGCCTGCTCGTCGCATCACGCGTCGGACCTGTCTTGCAAAGCGTGCTCTCCTCTGGAAGGTGTTGTTTTCCAGTTAATTCTGCCTTATTATTGCAGACTAATAGCTTCTGGTGTCACGCTTTCAACAGCTCCACCTTTCCCCTAAGGATGCTGAACATTTTATTAGCAGTATTTGTATTTTTTTTTAAATTTTTTTTTATCTGTCATCTCTGTGACTTTTGACCTCCCTAATTGCCGATCCTTAGGTAGCAATAGGTAATTGCAGGTTGAACAAGAAGCGTGTTGTCTGCTTTTGGGTAGTTATTTTCTCGAAGAAATTTGTTCTTGCTAATTGTATGGTTCGAATCTCTTCAACTTGAGCCGGTAACTCAGAGCCTTCTCCTTAGGTTGAGTGCTCCAAGACGCCGCAGCCGATAGAAATTCATGTCAAATGCCTGAGAGGAGTCAAAGATAAGGTCCCTAAAGGCCGCTATACCCTCAAAGTTTCCGTGCTCAACCGCTTAGGTGGTGGCTCGTTGGAGTGGCCCCAACAGAAGGAGGGGCCTCACGCTAGAGCAACGCTGCCTGTTGGTCACAACGGAAACTTCTACAACACCGAAATCTACTTTGGACAAAGTATCCAGACAGTAAGCAACACTTCTTTAAATATGCTGTCTTTGCTTTGGAAGTTAAAACACATCCACTCTTTCTCCTTCAGGCTTATATATTTAATGCATTCCATCATGTTCATAATTTATTTAATAATTTAAGGTGCAATTTAGGAAGGTGCAATTTTTCCTCCCCGAGGTTAACCCTCATCACTCACTCTAAAAGTGCCAAATACGCACTACGTCGGATAGTGTTGTCAGCTAATTTTAAATTTTACTTTGCTTCTCTCTTATCTATGCAGCTTGTCAGCTATGTAATTTGATTTCTGTAAAGTAGCTTTAGAATAATAAATGAACGAGTGGGTGTACATAAACACATGAATGCCCAAATCCTTCTGCCAGTTTTTGAGCTCCATTGACCCCCCTTTGCCAAAAAAA